>BQNB010038509.1:5447-48698 GCA_026074375.1 Tanacetum coccineum | reverse complement strand
AATACAACTTGAGGTTTGGCAATTATAGTCCCTCAAGTTGTATTTTCTTCATGTGGCTGACTTTTGACTTTGACTGACTTTGGCTTTTCCATCCCGTGCTTGGTTTGGTCGTTTTTGGCTTTCTTTTTGAATATCCGTTTCCTGCACAATACAAATGCAAACATACAAATACAATGTATTTTTGGTATGTTTTAGTCATTTAAGTCCGTTTTTAATGGAAAATGGTATGTGTAATTAAGCACATACCAATGATACACACACCTTGCTAACCAACTCGCTGTAAAATATGCATAACTCGCTAGAAAATTTGAAAAATTCGAAATGGCGAGTTGAATATGTAATTATTAATAAAATATCTTTATTAACTCGCTACAGGGTAGCGAGTTGCCTGTTCATGATGAAATTATATTATATTAACTCGCTAGAAAATTTGAAAAATTCGAAATGGCGAGTTGAATATTTAATTATTAATAAAATATCTTCATCAACTCGCTACAGGTTAGCGAGTTGCATGTTCATGATGAAATTATATTATATTAACTCGCTAGAAAATTTGAAAAATTCGAAATGGCGAGTTGAATATTTAATTATTAATAAAATATCTTCATCAACTCGCTACAAGTTAGCGAGTTGCATGTTCATGATGAAATTATATTATATTAACTCGCTAGAAAATTTGAAAATTTTGAAATGGCGAGTTGAATATTTAATTATTAATAAAATATCTTCATTAACTCGCTACAAGTTAGCGAGTTGCCTGTTCATGGTAAAACAATAATCATAACTCGCTGACTAGAACTACAACTCGCTAAATAAGCAACAACACTAACTCGCTACCAAGAAAAGTCTTAACTCGCTACTTTGCACACAGAAAACTCGCTAACACCTAAAATTACAAACCACCAAAGGATTTTCAAGAAACCACATGAATAAACGTTTAGACAACTTTATAAAACACTTAGCCACAGTTAGAAACAACAACCAACAAAAAGCAATGATTTTTGACTAACAAAAGTAAACTATATTCACGAAAATCATCAAAACCATAGAGTGATGCAAGGGGACAATTCAGGCACTAACGAGGCATCATATACTCATCCTAAACTTAACCCAGCAATTAACTCATCTATCCAAACACTAATAAATATTTAGATGATGAATAAAGACAAAATCTTTGATGTAGCGCGATTTTAAGTGATTAAGGCTGCCATGTTTTAGATTAATGATGTTTATATGATATAGAACAATAAGCAGTAGATACCTTGGAAAGAAAAACCACATAAATCACAAATCAAGGAAGGCTTCAAAGTAGCGAGTTGCGAGAGAGGGTTTTTAGAAATTAGGTTTGACTGATATTTTAAAAGTTTGACCCATTGTAACTCGCTACACCTTTAATACTTTGTTAGTTTCACCGTTTGGCAGAATTGGTCCTTAAACTTCCAAAATCCTTTTTAATGTATTAAAACAGACTATTCAAGTTTCAGAAAAAACACAAAAGGTCCTTATATTTATATAAGCCTAGGAAACATTTAGCAAATTGCACATAAGACCCTAAACTCACAACATAAAGACAATTTTAGCCTTTTGAGTTAAAATGACTTTAACTCCCCTTTAATTTGAAACCTCGTTTAATACGCAAACCATTTCCAATCAATTAATTATTTGATGAGTTAAAATGCCCGTTAAGTGTCATAAATTTGAAAAACACTCTCCCCCTCAATCAATGACCCATTTTCTATTTAAAGAGCTGTAGTCGTTGATTGAGAGTCAAATTTTGAAAAGTTCAAGTCTGATTGATTTTCAAACAACACTTTTCCACCGTTGGTAACACAAATAATTTTCTGAAGAATCATAAACGAAAAATTATTTGGTTAAAGAACGAAGACTTCTCTTCTGTATCAAGAAATAATGCACTAAAATGTACACTAGATCGAGGGTGCATGGATATGAAGTAATCCATGCCCGGGAGAACTTAATCACCTGTTGTCAGGAACAGCCGTCTTTTTGGCGACATGCTTTCCTTAATTTGAAAAACGGGTTGCAGTCTGAAATAACTGCAAGCCATTAAGACATGTTTTGAAAAGTTTGAACTTCCGTTCGAGCTTCATTTAAAGACCCGTGTCATTATTGAATGACATTTCTATGATCGTAAATGTTATCGATAAACGAAAGACATGTCTTGAAAAACTATTTTTGGTATTTTTGTATGTTTTTATTTTTATGGTTTTTGTAGGTTTTATATTTTTGTATTTTCTTTTTAGATTTTAGTTATATACATATTTACATTGAGGACCATCCTTTACTCCTCTTCTCCTTCTTGAAGACGTTTAAGAGTTTCCGGAGACATACTCTTCATACCAAGACGCGGGAGGAGAAATTCGAACCGCTCTCTTGGTAAAGCTTTGGTGAATATATCCGCGAGCTGATAATCCGTCATCATAAAGTACAATTCAACCACACCTTTCTCAACTTGCTCTCTTATAAAATGGTGTCGTATGTCAATGTGCTTGGACCGAGAGTGCTGGACATTATTGCAGCAGAGAGCAATGGCACTGCGATTGTTACAATACAAGGGAATCTTATTGAAGACAAAGCCGTAGTCTATAAGCTGTGATCTCATCCAAAGTATCTGGGCACAACATCCAGACATGGTAATGTATTCAGCCTATATTGTAGAGATCGCAGTACTCTTCTGTTTCTTTGATGACCAGCTGACTAATTTATCTCCAAGGAATTGAGCACTTCCTGACATACTTCTTCGTGTGTCTTGACAACCTGCATGGTTCGCATCTGCATAGGCCGTTAGTGCCATAGCGGTGTCTTTCGGATACCAAAGACCTAAATTAATGGTTCCTCTGAGATAACGAAAGACCCGTTTAAGTGCTTCAAGGTGCTTTTTGGTAGGCGAAGCCTGATACCTAACACACATGCATACAGCGAATACAAGGTCGGGTCTGCTGGCAGTGAGATACATTAGGGAGCCGACCATACTATGAAATCGAGTCTGGTCAACTAGAATCCCTAAGGGGTCCTCATCCAGTTTGAGTCGATCCACCATGGGTGTATCAACAGGGCCACACGAATCCATCCCAAATTTCTTTAATATTTCAAGAGCAAATTTTGATTGATTAATAAAAATGCCTCCAGGATTTTGAGAAACTTGTAAGCCTAAGAAAAATGACATTTGTCCCATCATTGACATTTGAAATTTAGAACTCATCTCATAGGAAAATATTCAACATGCTTTAGGGTCGGTCGAGACAAAAATGATATCATCTACATATATTTGAACAAGAAGAATATGTTTTCTTGTTTTCTAAGTGAATAGTGTCAGATCAAATTCGTGAATCTCATCTTGCATAGCTTGAAACCAGCAATCTTTAGTAATTGCAGATTTGAGGTTCTTTGGTTTGACTTTTGATAGTACAGAGTTATACAAGCACCATAATGCACCGATTGCCTGTAGGATCGTTATTCCTTAATGAAACACTGATATACTGTCAACTATGCGGAATCTAGTTGGCAGTATTCTTTACATCCATTTGATGATGGTCAAGTTTTTACTGGCGGCATTGGCGAGGCAGATACAATAGCTCCGATACTTACAACTTGGTGCAAAGATTCCCCAAATCAATGCCCTCCTCTTGCCGTATCCCTGGGCCACTAACCTACCTGTCTTTAGAACAACACTGTACTCATCAATTTTAACTTTGGTAAACCACTTGAGAGAAAATAAACATGACAGAAGTCTGGTTGAGTACTAATTCCCAACTTGAAGTCGATCAATTCGTGAAACTCATTTTGCATGCTTGAAACCACAATCTTTCATTAATATGCATATTTGAAGTTCTTTGGTTTGACTTTTGAATGTACAGAGTTAAAGTGGGGTGAGGGCAAGCACCATAAGGCATCGGTTGCCAGTTGTTTTCTGGTAGATACCGGCCGAGAGGGATTGCCAATAATATTATCCAGCGGGTGATCCTTGCTCTATTTCCCGAGATGATGAAGTGTTTGAGAGACATAAGGAGATTCTGCTGAACTAAGATCCCCGAATGATGATGCTTCAGAACTAGGTTCCAGAGCAAATACGTTTTATTGAAGGGATGATTGTTCAGCAGGAGCAAAGGGATGTCTTCCGTAGAATCAGCTGCAACGCCTTGATGTAAACTTGGAGATTGTAATGCCGAAGATGACGGTGAATGACTTGGAGAAGGTGCATCTTGATCAATGGTAGTAGATGAAGGTGTACCGGCTGAATTGACTGGTACTGAAACTGCTGGAGCAGGAGAGACCGGTCTTTCAACACGAGGAGGTTCCAAGTATTCATCGAACATTGGTTGGAATAAGATCTCCAGTTCTTTATTTGTGGGGGGTACATAAGGAGCTGCAGGAACCGGATTTGGTACGAGCCCTGAACTTATTTGTCCAGGCGTCAGAAAAGTAGGAGCGGGTCCTGTACTGAGTTGCACAGGAGCCATATGCTCAGTCAGCTCATCGAATTGAACGTGAATAGTTTCCATAATTCGTCGGGTTCTCTTGTTGTAGATTCGATAACCTTTCCTGCTTGGTGCATAGCCCACGAAAATTCCAATATCAGCCGTTGGTTGCAATTTTCCAAGATCTTCGCTGTCATTTGTAGGGTAACAAAGAGCACCAAAGACACGGAAAAAGGTAAGATCAGGCTTCTTATCATGCACTAGTTCATATGGGGTTTTGTCGTGACGGGTGTGAATGAGGGATCGGTTTTGGGTGTAACACACCGTCGCCACAGCTTCTGCCCATAAAAACATCGGGGCCTTAGAAAATATCAGCATTGTTCTAGCGGCCTCTACAAGGGTACGGTTTCGTCTTTCGACAACGTCGTTCTGTTGTGGTGTCCTCGGAACTGTCTTTTGGTGAAAAATGCTGACATATTCATAATAATCAGTCAAATCTTTATTGACAAATTTTGTGCCATTATCGGTACAGACGTATCTGACAGTTTTGTTAAGACCGACTTGTATTTACTTCAAAAATTTGATGACGACCGCTGGGGTTTCATATTTCGATCTCAAAAACTTGACCCAAGTAAACTGAGAATAATCATCAATGATGACTAAGATGTATTTCTTCCCATTAATTGTTTGCACTCGCATCGGGCCACATAAATCCATATGAAGGGTATTAAGAACTTCCAAGTTGGTGTTTTCAGGTTTGGGTTTGTGGGTATGCTTTTTGCTCTTTCCTAGTTGACATGCAGAGCAGAGATGATCTTTCTCAAACTTCAATCTAGGTAAGCCTCTTACGAGATCCTTTTTTGCAAGGTCATTGATGGTGCCGAAGTTTAAGTGATTTAAACGTCGATGCCATAACCATGATTTGTTCTTGGAGGCTTTGGACAGCAAACAGATTGGGGAGGACTTCATCATGTCTTCGATCAAAATAGTGTATAAATTTAAACCATGAGAACCTTTAATTAATTTAACATCATTCGTGTCTCAAACATAACAAGTATGTTTCCTGAATGCAACTTCTAGGTCAGAATCACAAAATTATCCAACTAAAAACAGATTGTGTCCTAGTCCTTCTACATAGTATACCCTGGAGATCACACTGTCACCAATCACGTAATCTCCATAACCCATGATAGCACCAAAGTGGTTATTCTCAAATCTAACTGTCCCGGTGAAATTTTTCACAAAATTCTTGAGCCATGAGCGATCTCCAGTCATATGTTTTGAACAGCCTGAGTCCAAATACCAAAGGATAATTTGTACTACCTGCATTTGAAAACAGACGAAAATGGAGAGTTTGGAAAGTTAGATCCCCAATTTTGGTTGGGTTCCTGTTTGTTAGCACAAGTAATGGCTTGATACTCGTTTTGCTTAGCATATACTACTTTGGGTGCAGTGAGCCTAGTTAAAGGGCATTGTTCTCCTAAGGTGAATATTCTGCCCGTAGGTCTCCATTGATGACCAACACTGGTAAACACTTTGCCTGTGGGTTTCCATACTTGCCTAACTTGCTTAGGTTTCTAAACTTGCTTAACTTTGCGCACAACATTATGACTATTATGAATAGAGGGGGTGCCTTAACCGATTGCAAATAATCAACCACACACATATCATGATTTGCAGAAATTAAACACTTTTTACATGTTTGGCAAACAGAATCAGAATTCGAATTAATTACAGTATGCTTAGAGTTACTACTAGAATCAATACGATTCGTGGTTCTTAAGTTAGACTTATTTGTCCTAGGGTGTTCTTCTACTTTCTTCTTGTTGACACCTTTACCTGGCGAGATCGTATTTTTCTTGGTATTGCTCCTAGGCTGTGATCTGCTAGCATTGGTGCAACAGTTTACTCCTGTAGAAGAAGGCACAGGGACATTAGTCTGCTGAGTGTTCAGTTGCCCTACACGTATGTGTGTGTTACTATTTGACGTGTCACATTGTTCTTCAAAAGTAACTTGCTTTTTGCTAATTAAAGGGGTAAGAGCATGCTTTTTATCTCGTTTATTAAAGCCTTTCGGACAAGTGCCAATCGCATATTCTAAGAGTTCCTGAGATTGTTTAGTGTAAAGGCAAGCAAAGACTATTGACCTATCTAAGGGTCGTTCAACCTTAGCTTCCTCCACTATTTCACGAAGGGTTTCTACACTTTTCTTAAGATGCCTGAGATAATCTAGATGAACTTCCCTATTGTTCTTATTGCCAGGGGGAATCGGTTCAACATCTATAGCATACTTGCCTGGTGCAAGAACTGTTGGTTTTACATGATTCGTAGTGACACTTTTCATTTTAGTCTGCATTTAGGCTTTCAGATTATCATTTTCAGTTATCAAGACATTTGTCTATTCTAGATGCTTAGCGCGAGTGATCTTAATAGAATCATACAATTCTTTGTAATGCTGCTTAATTTTTGCATTTTCTGCCCTAAAAAGCTCATTTTGTTCTTGAAGGACAGTGGCTTTTTCAGTTAACTGAGTGATCTGAAAATCTAAGGCCCTAAAGTCAAGTGTACGGTCAGCTTCACTACGGGTCTCTTGCAAGTGAGAGATTTGCGTTTTCAATTTATTAATGACGTTGTCCTTTCCTTGAAGAGAAGCTTTCATTTTTCCGATTACAAAGGTCGAATCAAAATCAGGAGTATCTCTAGCGGGTGTTGATGGATTATTTCCAAAACTTTCTTTAAGGTTTTGATACTTTAACTGCAGGTTTAAGTGATTTACCTCAATATTGGAAAACCATTTAACTAACTCATTATGATTATCATTTTGAATCTTATCCCATAAATTAGAAAGCTCAGCTTCAAGTTCCAGACAACGTGCCTCAACAATAGTGTAAGCATCATGCATTTCAGTAAATCTAGAAACATTAAGCTCAGAATTCGTTGCAACATAAAACACTTCTTTGGACAAGCAATCAGCAATTAAATTATCATGTGTAATAAAAAGGTTTTTCCGTTCAATCTCATCATGTTTCCTGTCAATAACATTTTGGTCAACCTTAGCTTCCAATTCTTTAAAAACATCTTTCATTTCTTTAATTTCTTTAGTTGGAGCCTTTTGAATGCCCTCAAAATGTTCTTTAAGTGTTTTGAAGAATGGAATGACCTCCTTGAGATAACATTCCTTGGGTTTGTTCAAAACCCCTTTCCTTCAGTGAGCCAAGTTGGTGAGTAATTCTCCTTTTTAACTAGTTTTTTCAAATTCCGAAAAGAGTTATATGAGTGTAAAAATATTAATTTTCACTTGACTCTTTGTTGGAAGCACCCTAGGGACAAGAGTTGCAGGTGTATTTGGCGGGTACACCATTAACGCTTTGATAGGTCTTGAGGCTGTGGTCTGCTTTTTGAGAGCTTCTGCTTTCATCTTGATGAGATCTTAAGACCAAAATATTTGATCGGGGGTTAATTGCTTATGTGGTGTGAAGGTCGCTAAATAATTCTCTTTCAAGTAATCAGGTGGTGCAATCTTAACATTATTAGTCACACACTCAGGGTCTTTTATTTTGTCATTCATTTTCCTCCTAGTGATTTCAGCTATTTAGGGGTATCCTCTGTGTTGTGAACAATAGTCGGAAAATGATTGTTTTTGATAATGTCATAAAACCTTATCTAGAGCAAGGCTTAAACTTGCTTTGCACGGGTAAGGCATAAAGGGTTCTTGAGCTAATAGCTACCTTATTCTGTTCATTATAATAGGGCTTTGGTTTACATAACATGTGAACTGTTTGAAGAGACTGGTCTTGTTTGTATAATTTTATCCCTCGACATTTTTTTTAAAGCTTTCATGTCTAAAAAATTCTTTAAGGGATTTTGTTTTTTTCTGTTTTTTAAAATCTTTTTCTAAAGACGTCGTACTTTTTCTCCATTGACTTGTTATGGTTGATGGTAGAAGCAAGTTGCATTTTTACAGAATGAAGTTCCTTTTTCAGAGTTTCTTCCTTAATATTTACGGTCAGTGATAACTATTCTTAATTGTTCATCAATCTTTTGTTCTCTTTCCGTTAATTCAAACCTGGCCCGTCTTTCATACAGTTCAACTTGTTCCTTATAAGTTTCAAGTTCAGCAGTTAGTGAATTATCAACTACTATGTTCCGTGTTGTTTTAGAGACAGACTGGGCATGAGGTTCACACATATCATTATATATCATCATGTATGCATCATTTGTAACAGAAGATACATTGCTTTGTACAACTGGCACTGCGTTGTCCTTTACATACTGATCATACGGAATCATATTACTATCACTCGTATAATCGGCATGTGAGTCAACAACGTAGTTTGGTTGTACATCGTCATGCATCTCGTGTTCTTCATGATGTTCACAAACAGCATCCTGATAGTGATCATGGTCGTGTACCTCAGATAGAATGTCTGAATCATACGACGGACCGGCTTCATCATAAACAGGATCTGCAGATGATAGATTAGCCATGAACATAGTTTGTGCCGTGGGAGCCTCATCAACATCAGAATCAAAAGCATCACAGTCATCAGCTTGAAACACATTGAGTGCTAAATCCTGAACAGGTTGCTCATCCACATCTTCATCAATAGCGTTGTCTTGTCCACCTGCAATAAACAATAACCGCTCTTCATCCAATGCCACCCTATTCTCCTGAGCTTGCATCAGCAACATCTTGTCTTTGAAGTATTTGGAGTTCTGTGGACGCTTGGGTTGAGTGTAGTTCCTTGCTATGTGGCTTATACCATTGCCGTTGTAGCACTTAATCTGCCTTACTTGACCTGGATTAGCATTCCCAACTCTGTTCTGTGCTCCCCCATAACTAGTTGCACCTCCACCCCGTGCATTGTTCCCCTGTCCTCTATTCTGTCGACCCTAAACATTCTGAACCACAACTCTCTCGTCTTGAACTGTAGCTTGGTTCCTTGTATTTAATGAAGTTCTGAGTTGATTGTTTGTTTGAGGTAGGTATGTTTTGTATGATTGGGTGAGAAGGGAAAGTGTGTTGGTTAAATTCTCAATTAAGTTGTCTGTTAAGGAGAGTCCCGAATCAAGTTGAGTGTTATCAGCAAAGTGTGGTGGAACATATGTGGATGGTGGAGTTGTAGATGTTTGTGAATAGTGCTGTTGGTGTGAGACATTTGACATCAAAGAAAGTAGATCCATAGTGTGTTGAGTGAATCGATCCAGCATCATTTTGTTCTCATTGGCATGTGCCTCGTGTTGCTTCAGATAAGCATACAACTGATCATAGTTGGAGTCCCTCAACCCTCTGTTTAGTTTCACTGCTGTTACAAATCTACCCCATTCTGGCAACATGTTGTTCATAAACTTAGAGTTCAACTGCATTCTGGACATGGTCATCATGATGTTCCGCATGTCATTGATGAGTTTGGCAAACCGGACATAGTAGTCGTGAATCGTTTCTCCCTTTGTTCTGACGGAAGTGTTTAAAGTCATCATACAGTTGTGATTCACGGTTCTCTTTTGTTAATTCTGAACCTTCCAAGAGCATCTTCACATTGTCTCATATGCCCTTTGCATCGGTGTAATGATTGATAAGGGAATAGATATCTTTTGGCAGCCCTTGAAGTGGGATGTTCGTTGCTCGAATGTTAGCATTATACCTTTCCTTATCTTCAGGTGACAAGTCAGAATAGACTCGCAGTCATTCTGGACCTAGATTTGGGGCACCTTCAGTCCCTTCCGTTAGTGTTTCCCGAAATGTCCCCATCTGAAATGGTCCTTCATCAATTGACTTCAAAATGTTCACATCATTCTCTTTACCCCGATAATACAATCGAATACGTTGTTGCCATGATGCAAAGTCTGTCCTATCAAGCATAGGTGGTCGGGTATCTGAACCGACACACTGGATGTCTTCTGAAAGATTAGCCATCTTAATTGATTATGAAATAATTAAGTTGATTGAACAATGATTAGTGATTATATGTTAAAAGTGGTGATTGATTGTCTGATTTGGTGAATTGTTGTAAAGGTTTGTTAGGATTACACGTTGAAGAATTCAGTTCAAAAATCCAAAAAGTCAATAACTCGCTGGAGGTAACTCGTTGGAAGAGAGTAGATAACTCGCTGGCAAGAAATTAAATTAACAGAGTTCCTATTCACAAGTCGCTAAAAAGATCTTCAAAAACCTGTAACTCGCTAGTATCTAACTCGCTACCTGTAACTCGCTACCTGTAATTCGCTACCTGTAACTCGCTACCTGTAATTCGCTACCTGTAACTCGCTACCTGTAACTCGCTACCTGCACAAAATGACAACTCGCTGACACAGTACTTTCTGACACAGTGTACGATTCCGACAACTCGCCAGTACAGTGATCTAACTGGCTAGGAAGATCAACGAACAGTAGCCTAACTCGTTAGAATGAAAAAAATTGGGTTTTCACCTAAAAACACCTAAAAATCACCCTTTTAAACTTTTTTGCCTGGTTTCTTTTGCACAACTTGGTACTAGAAGGCAATATTAACTATAAAAACATGAACTTTAACATTACAAACGTCGAGATCAAAGAAAACCAAGAACAAGACTATAAACCTTCAAAAACCAAACTTTTGATCTAAACTAACCAAGAAAATGCACACACAATCTAGCTAATCATCCCATGTGCTCTAATACCAATTGTAGGATATTGGAAATCATAACACAATCGATTGACTAGAGGATTTGCCAAGTTCTAGAGAGAGAAAGCGAGGGATAGCTTTCTAGAGTGAGAAAGTGAACTTGTATAAATTCCCACCTCTTCCATGGCATGGAAGAGGCTATTATACTTACAATAAAACCGGCCTATGGTCTTGGTAAAGGGCTAACATGTTGGGTTTACTACCCGGCCCATTACCGAATATTATACATTAACTACTTAACTACGAGCAACAATAAACGGTAAAATACACGGGGTGACCGAGTCTTTTTCTAATATCTAACATATTATCCACTAACTCATTTTTCTTCGTCTACGTGAGTTCGTGGCCATAGAAGATTTTCATTTTATAGTGGTTCATGGATAATCCATGTAAAAGAATGGTTCCTAATGAACAAATTCTTTTAAAAACTAGAAAGCCAACAAATGGCATTTCTAGTGACTATCATATTTCCTAACTATCACTAATACTAAATATATCATATACTAATCTATAATTTACGTAATTAGAGAGTGATACATACCTTAGCCTTCAAAAGAAGTTACTTTAAAATCTTTAAGGTAGCAAGCTTTAAGGATGAGGATTTATGGAAATTCTATATGAGTTCTTCAATTTGTTTGACGAAAGCCAAAGGATGCTTATAGAAGATTAACCTCGAAAGATATGATAATTTAGCCATTTGGTCCCCATCGTTTCATGGGTCCGAAGTTATTGTTTCCGAACATGTTTTGCATTTGATTCGGACACATGCACGGTGAACATCTTCCACATTCAGTAAAGCTTGGTTGGTGTGGATGATTTCACATTGTGTGATTAGTGTTAGAGTAATTTGGTCTACCTTGGTCTATCCTAGGTTGAGGTGTTTTTGAACGAGGATGAGAGTTTTTCTTTCTTCTCGGAGGAGGTGTTTTAGACCTCATTGTGGGTTTAGTAAATCCGACTTCGGGTTTTAAGGAAGGTTTGTAAAAATATTTTACCTCATCATCACTTGCAATAGGAATTTTAGTATTGTTTATAAGTATAAATTTTGGTTTTGAGTTTGGGTTTGGGTTTGATTCTATCAATTTTTTATTTCGACTCGACTTCTTGAGCTCTTACAAAATTTACTTGTTTGGTTTCGCTAGGTAACCCTTTGGTAAAATTAAATCCTAAACCGGATTTATCTCCAAAAGGTTTTTGAGAACTTATTATTTTCTTAAGTGAGTGACTACTATCATTAAATTGATTTAGCCTAGATATTTCTTTTCTAAGCTTCTCATTTTCAAACTTAAGGTCTTGACATAATTTGCGTTCTTCATTTACTTCCTTACCTTTTTCTAACCTAGATAATTTATCTTTTAATTCTAGTACTTCATTTTGTAATTCTATTTTAGCTTGTTTTAGAGTTTTATTTTTAGCCATGACTTTTAGTCCTATTTTACATAGTCTACTATATTCACTATCTAAGTCATTTTCGTCTAATGATGATTGGTCATCACTAAAGTATTCGGTTTCGGAAAGTACCTCATTGGAAGCTTTAGCCATAAGACACTTTTCGTCTTTTTTCTTCTCCTCTTCATCTTCGTCGCTATCACTCCAAGATCCTCCAACAAACGAATTTTGATTTTGATATTTTGATTGTTTCGGACATTCTCCGATGAAATGATTTGGATCTCCACACTTAAAACATTTTCTTTCGCCTTTGCCATTTTTGTCGTCTTTATTTCTTTGGAATGATTTTCTTTCTTCGTGTGGTTGTCTTACGAATCGTCCTCGTCTTTTGAAGAATTTCTTGAAGTCTCTTACGGCCATTGCGTATTCTTCATCTTCACTATCGGAGGTTGAGCTATCATCATCACTATATTCCTTTCTAGTTTTCAAGGCAATAGATTTACTTTGTTCTCTTTTGTTTTTGACGGTTTCGGAATCTTTCTTAATTACTTCTTTATAAACCTTCAAATTTCCAATGAGTTCGTCAAGTGATAGAGTTGTTAGATTCTTTGATTCTTCAATCGCCGTGACTTTTGCGCGCCATTTAGGATGTAATGCCCTAAGAAATTTCCTAACACAATTCTTGCTAGAAAAACTTTCATCAAGTGCTTTTAGACTAGTAATAATAGTGTTAAATTTAGCAAATGCATTATCTATTGACTCCTCTTCCGGAATCATAAATTGTTCATATTGTTGAACAAGAAGATCTATTTTGTTAGCTTTGACTTGATTATTACCTTGATGAGTGATTAACAAAGTATCCCAAATTTCTTTTGCGGTTTGACACATAAAAATTCTTTTGTATTCTTTACGTGGCAAAGCATTACCATTTTAGCTTCATTATTTTTTGCAAGTTTCTTTTTAAGATCATCGTTTTGTTTATGAAATGGTACAACTTCATCCTTTTTAGTTTTAGGATTATTTTAAATAGGAGGAAAATCACCATCGATAATAACATGCCATAGATCTAGATCTTTTGACTTCACATAAGTTTCGAATCTATTTTTCCAATAAATAAATCCATCACTTTCAAATAGTGGTGGTCTTTGCATAGATTGCCCTTTTAAATATTTTTCCGATTCCATAGATCGATTCAAGTTTTAAAATATAATTTATTTTAAAAATCTTGTTTGACGTGGCTCTGATACCAATTGTGGAAAACTAGAAGGGGAGTTGAATAGTTTACCACTTTTTAATTCAGTGTTTATGTTTGTTAATAAAAACTTAGATTTGACTTTATGTGAATTCAAAACTTGCACAATATAAACAATATACTTATCTAAACAATTAATAGGATAGTATGAGCAAATAAGGTAAGACAAGAGATAAGAGTAAGAATAATCAAACCACAACGCGAGAATTTATAGTGGTTCGGTAACGAAGCACCTCTTCGCCCTACTCCACTCCTCGAGCACCAAACTCGAGAGTTTTCTTCACTATGTCAACAAACTCTCTTATGGCGGAGAAAACAGTACACAACTTTCGCTTATATCAATTTTCGACACTAAGCTAGATGTCGAGTTCTAATTTTAGCTAGAACCAATCTATCACGACTTCACAACTTCTTCACTACTTTCACGACTTCACAACACAACTTCATAACTACACAACTTCTTCACACCTTAGTTTTCTTTACACCACAACTTCACTACTTCACTTCTACTTTCACACCTAACTATCACAACTTGGATTAATCACTAGATTCAACTATACTTACAACAATCACAAAGATTTATCTACTACACAACTTTACAAGATTTACAAATGATTTACAAATTGTGATATGGATGCAACAAGATTGCAATACACACTTGAGGTGTAATACTTATTTACTTGATGATAGAGGTATTCTTCTCTTGCACTTGAGGAATTAAGCTTAGATCACTTAGAAACAAAGCTTTATGATTAGATGATCAAAGGATTTTAATGAGATGTGTGGGCTATTTTAAATCAGAAAGAATGAGTGCAAAAGGTGAGAAAATAGTGGGGAAAAGCCCAGTATTTATAGGACAAACTAGAGGAGCGTCTACATATGGGCGGTCCCCTTGTCCCCTTAAATGGTGGGAGTTCCCTTTAAATTAGGGGGGCACTCGTGTATTTAAGGGGGCGCCCTTTAGACTAGGCGCTCCCCATGTTAATCTTTATGTGTAGGCGGGAATGTGTAGGGAGAATTTTTTGGAACTTTCTAGCCATTTTAGGTCCGAAAATTTGAAATTCAAAATGTTTATTTTGAATAAAACATTTCTTTTAATTGTAGAAAATGTTTTGTAATGTTTATAAAAATGTTTACAACATTTTATAAAAGTGTGAGGTTGAATAAAAATTTCCTTTGATCATAAAATGCATTAAGCATTTATTTATTCATACCTTTTAAGTGATGTAATTTTCAAAATGAAAATTTACTACTAATTACTTGTTTACGTTTAATTTTACATTGAACGTTTTTATATTTTGTGATTATCAAAACGTAAAGATGTGAAAAATATTAATAATGTTTTTAGGCATTATTTCTATCAACACGTCCCTTAATGTTCTGTCTAATGCCTCGAAGCAGTGCTTGTACGTCACTAGGGCTTCATCCCATATAATTTGTTTGCATTTTCACACCAATACAACAAGGTCACTTTGAGGGTTAATGGAACATGTAGATAGTTTATTAATGTTGATGGGAATTTTGAATCGTGAATGTGCAGTTCGCCTACCAATTATTAATAAAGATGTTATACGCTCGATGCCACGTTCAAAACAACACCACCTTTCCGTCTATCCCAGCCGCTAGTGTTTTCCATAAGAAAGTCTTTCTACTGCCACCGTATCCGTACACAAAAAAACACCTCCATTACCCGTCTCGACGGAGTCTATGATGGTGTCATGAACACCCTTTTGTTCCAAAGTTAAACGGCTATGTAGCTACACATACTCTCTTTGCAACTCGGATGGATCATAATCTAACTAATCATATAGCAATCGGTTACCAAATTTTGATACGAACATTTCATCTGGATATGGAATTTCCTCAAAACTCCGCAAAGAGTTGCCACGACTGCGCATTAGCTTCTCTATATAGAACAACGCAACATTTTTCTTTTCATCATCAGTAATGACCAAATCTGAAAATACCAAAATGTATGTTTAGGCCAAATTTGCATCACATGAACATGTACGAAGATAAAGTTAGAAAGTATACTAAGGTTTTATCATGTAATTGTTGTCAACTTAAGGCAGATAGTGCATGAATTTCATAGGTATTTAAAAGAGAGACCACAAAAAGTATAATGACTTGTATATTACGCAAGTGCCGTTTGAAAAAAACACATAAGTATGTAAAAAGACACATAAGTAAGATAATAAGTTAGTTCATAAAAAACAGAGGGATGGATATATTAAAAAGAGTAGTGTGGAAATACCTTGTCACAACACTTGAACACGGAACGTTAGAGCCTACAGGTCTTGCAGAAAAAGCCATTAGTGCCTTTAACAAAAGTCGGTGTGTCCTTATCTTCTGGATCAAGGACTTCATCACCACGCACCACCTTTTTATTACATTTTCTACATCCCAAATACCACCAACCCAGGATGACAGTTGCCACAATTACAGAAACTTCGCCCTACCACAAAACAATAGATAAGTATATTACCATCAACATGAGTATAAGTAAAAAAAGTGCAAAGTACAATAACTATAACTAATAATAATATAATAACAAATGGCTGTTAACATATTTAAATAATTTTGGAAGGTCAATAAGAAGGAATAAGAGAATTAGTGTGATATATAAATGACATTACTTTTTCTAAACACAGATGTTTTTATAGACTCTGATAGGACAAATTAGAATAATGTATTCATAGAAGCGATAGTAAATTGTCAATCAAGAAAAATAGTTTACCTAAAATAAGTGTAGCATTCATATATTAAAATCGAATCATTGTAAATTGACAGCCATAATTTCACTGATTAGCATACTGTCTATATATAAGTCAATTAAAATTATAGCAGTGGAACCAAATCAAATCGAATCCCAACCAGTACAACCCCTTTAAACTAATTATAACACATTAAACTATTAAAACTCCCCCAAAAAAATCAAAAAAAAATTATACTAGTTGGTGGCTCCTAAAAATGAAACCCCAAAAACTATAACAACGAGGGCAAAAAATCGAACAATCAAATCTATAAAAAACGCACCTTTTGTGTAGAAGCTAGTGATTATCGTTTTATTTTAGGGCAGATTGTTTTTTCCAGATTATTAGGTGATAATCGTTATAATGAGATTGGGGGTGTGTGTTTCTTTATTTGTGATTTGCTAAATTAAAAGCTGTTATTTTTGGGCTGAAAGTGGGGAGGGTTAGTCAACTTTGTTAGTATCCAGTTTTATGTCGATGATAAGGGAGGTGGAATAAGAGAATTAAAATGCCACGTGTCAGCATGAGGTTAAAAGTTTTTTTTAGAAAAAATCTAGGGGGCTGAAAAAAACTGTCTTTTATAAGATAGTATAGATATAGATTCCCATTTTTATAATCAAAAATTCAATTCAATTCAATGACTTATATTAAGACATTCATCACCCTCGTCCCAGTTAATAATTGTTGTATCTTCTATCAAGACCACAAGATCAGTGAACATGCATTTATATTATTCACCCACAAAAATAACACCACTCTTTAAAACCATCATCACATGTTCATCAGTTAACCAATAAAAAAAATTTAGAAACCACCTCTTTTCGTCTCTTTTTATGGGCATGATGACGAGGGTGATGAATGTCTAAGGTCAAGATGGGTGGTGTTGAATGGTGATGGGGGTGTCAGACCTGGTTCCAAATGGGCTGGCGAATGGTGTGTAGCCACCAGATCCGACGCCGATGGCGAGGCATATGAAGATGATGATGATGATGATTGATGATGAATATGCATATGATGCTCGACGACGATGATGATGATACATATGATGCTACTGAGTGAAAAAATTGATAATAAAATTATTTGAAGGTCAAAGATGATGATAATGAAGGTTAAGATAGGTTGTGGCAGTATATATACATATTTTATTCAATTATGTTATAAATTAAAAGAAATGATCATGAAAAGGTCAAAGATTGTTAGAATTAAGAAAAAGACTCGGTCACCCCGTGTATTGTCTAGAATAGCATTGCTCGTAGTTTGTAAGTAAGCGTATAACATATGGTATTGGGTCGGGTCATTTACCCACATGTAAGCCCACACCATAGTCCAATTAGGATGTTTAGACTCATGTATTTAAGCCTTCTTCCAGCCATGGAAGGAGGTTGGTTATTCATTTTATCAAACACACACTTAAGGTGTTTCTCTCACTAGTTCTCTCCACTTTCTCTCTCTAAACCATTGTGTAGAATCGGCCAACCCTTAATCTTACCTTTGTGTTATGATATCCAATATCCTACAATTGGTATCAGAGCCCATAGGATGATTAGCTAGACTGTGTGTGCGCTTTCTTTGTTAGTTTAGATCAAAAGTTTGGTTTTTGAAGGTTTATAGTCTTGGTCTTGGTTCTCTTTGATCTTGACGTTTATGATGTTAAAGTTCATGTTTTTATAGTTGCTATAGCCTTCTAGTACTAAGTTGTGCAAAAGAAACCAAGCAAAAACGTTCAAAAGGGTGATTTTTAGGCGTTTTTAGGTGAAGATACAAGTTTTTCTAGCTAGCGAGTTAAGGGTCTGTTTGAAGATCTTCTTAGCAAGTTGTGGTACTGTTCTGGCGAGTTGTCAGCCTAGTACACTGGTTGTCAGGCTGTACTGTGTCAGCGACTTGTCTTCTTATGCGGGTAGCGACTTGAGTCAGCCAGTTAACATTTCTTGCAGGTAGCGAGTAACGAGTTACAGGTTATCTGAAGACCATTTTCTAGCGACTTGAGAAAAGAAACTCTGTCCAGTTGATTTCTTGGTAGCGAGTTGTCAAGGCTTCTTCATAGCGAGTTGAGTCTAGCGAATTGAGGCCAGCGATACAGGTTTTTGAAGATCTTTCTCTTAGCGAATTGAGGAAAGAAACTCTGCCAGTTTTCTTTCTTGTTAGCGAGTTGTCAAGACTCTTCACAGCGAGTTACAGAGTAGCGAGTTGTGAGCTTTTGGATTTTTAGACTTTTGGACTAAATTTTCAACTTGACTAATTTCTACCTGAAATCTTAACTAACTTAAACAACCACTTTTAACATACAATCACTAATCATTGTTCGATCAACCTAAATCATTGCACAATTCATTAAGATGGCTAATCTCTCGGAAGATATCTAATGTGCCAGTTTTGATACTCGGCCACCTATGCTTGATAGGACTGACTTTGCATCATGGCAACAACGCATTCGTCTGTATTGTCGGGGAAAAGAAAATGGGGTGAACATCCTAAAGTCTATTGATGAAGGACCATTTCAGATGGGAACATTTCGGGAGACACTTGCTGAAGGGACTAAAGGTGCTCTCCATCTAGGTCCAGAACGAGCTAAAGTCTATTATGATCTTTCACCTAAAAAAGGATAGGTATAACGCTGACATTCGGGCAACAGATTACCGAAAGACATCTACACTCTCATCAATCATTACACTGATGCAAAAGATATTTGGGATAATGTGAAGATGCTCCTGGAAGGTTCTGAATTAACAAAAGAAGATCGTGAATCACAACTGTACGATGACTTTGAACACTTCAGCCAGAATAAAGGAGAAACCATTCACGACTACTATGTTCGGTTTGCCAAGCTCATCAACGACATGCGGAACATCAAGATGACCATGTCCAGGATGCAGTTGAATTCAAAGTTTGTTAATAACATGTTGCCTGAATGGGGTAGATTCGTAACAGCAGTGAAACTAAATAGAGGATTGAGGGATTCCAACTATGATCAGTTGTATGCTTATCTGAAGCAACACGAGGTACATGCCAATGAGGGCAAAATGATGTTGGATCGACTCACTCAACACACTGTTGATCCTCTCGCCTTGATGTCAAATGTTTCACATCAGCAGTACTATTCATAATCATCTACAACTCCATCATCCACACATGTTCAACCACACTTTGCTGACAATATTCAACTTGACTCAGGACTCTCTCCAACTGACAACTTAATTGAGAACCTAACCAACACACTTGCACTACTTACCCAATCATACAAAACATACCTACCTCAAACCAACAATCAACTCAGAACCTCATCAAACACAAGGAACCAAGCCACAGTTCAAGACGGCAGGGTTGTGGTTCAGAATGTTCAAGGTCGAGAGAATAGAGGTCAGGGGAACAATGCAAGGGGTACAGATGTTGCTGGTAATGGAGGGGCTCAGAACAGAGTTGGGAATGCAAATCCAGGTCAAGCAAGGCAGATTAAGTGCTACAACTGCAACGGTATCGACCACATAACAAGGAACTGCACTCAGCCTAAGCGACCACATAACTCAGATTACTTCAAAGACAAGATGTTGCTGATGCAAGCTCAAGAGAATGGGATGGCATTGGATGAAGAGCAATTGCTGTTTATTGCAGGTGGACAAGACACTGTTGTTGATGAGGATGTGGACGAGCAACCTGTTCAAGATTTAGCACTCAATGTGGATAATATCTTTCAAGTTGATGATTGCGATGCTTTTGATTCTGATGTTGATGAGTCTCCCACTGCACAGACTATGTTTATGGCAAATCTATCCTCAACAAAACTAGTATATGATAAAGCCAGACCGTCACATGATTCAGACATTTTATCAGAGGTACATGATCATGATAACTATCAAGATGCTATCTGCGAGCATCATGAAGTACACGAGATGCATGACGATGTACAGCCAAACTATGTTGTTGACTCACATGCTGATTATACGAGTGATAGTAATATGATTCTGTATGATCAGTATGTAAAGGACAACGCACTGCCAGTTGTATAAAGTAATGTATCTTCTGTACCGAATGATGCATACATGATGATTCTCAATGAAATGCATGAACATGCTACCCAATGTGTTTCTGTGATTAGCGAAAATCACGTAGTTAATGCCTCATTGACCGCTGAACTTGTGAGATATAAGGAACAAATTGAACTGTATGAACGACGGGTCAAGTTTAAATTAAATGAAAGAGAACAAAAGATTGAGGAACAATTAAGAATCATGATCACTGACCATAATATTCAGGAAGAAAATTTGAAAAAGGAACTTCACTCTGTAAAAATGCAACTTAATTCTACCATTAACCATAACAAGTCAATGGTAGAAGAAGTTACGTCTTTGAAAACAGATTTTTCACAGAAAGAAAACAAATACCTTGAAGAATTTTTGGACATGAAAGCCTTAAAAGAAAAGGTAGAGGATAGATTATTCAAACAAGATGAGTCTGTTCAAACAGTTCACATGTTGTGTAAACCTAAGCTCTTTTATGACAAAATCAACAGGGTAGCAATAGGCTATAAAAATCCCTTGTATCTGTCCAAAGCAAAGCAAGTTCAACCTGCTCTATATAATGGTCATGAGATTGTCAAGCCTAACCATGATCGTGCCTTAGTCATGATTTCGAGGGACAATCCCTTGAGATAGCTAAGAACCAGTTAGGAAATAAATGCTAGAATAAAAATGAACGACCAGAGTGTTGCGTGAAAAGAAGGTTAAGGGATTGCACCACATATTTAATCAAAAGAGAATTATTTAGCGGACTTTCACCCTAAAAACAATAGACCATGACCCCGAGTGTGTGAAAAAGAAGGTTAAAATTGCACCACATAATTACTCGAAAGAGAATTATTTAACGACTTTTACACCTCAGAAACAATTGACCCTAGAGCAGATATTTTGGTCTGATGATCTTATCAAAATACAGGCCAAAGCTCTTAATGCAAAGGCCAAATCTGCTAACCCAAATCGAGCTCTAACGGTGTATCATCCCAATACACCTGCAAAGCTGGTCCCCAAAGTTCTCCTAACAAAAAGTCAAGTGTAAATAAATATTTATTCTCTAGTATAACTTTTTTCAGAATTTGATAAAACTTGTAAAAAGAGAATTACACTTACGGGTCTTACTGAAGGGGAAAGGGGTTTTGAACAAACAAAAGCATGTTATCTCACCGAGGTAATCCCATTTTTCAAAACCATCAAAGAACATTTTGAGGGAATTCAAACAGCTCTTGTTCAAGAAATTAAGGAAATGAAAGAAGTTTTTGAACAAATGGAGGCTGAGGTGGACCAACATGTTATAGATAAGAAGTGTGATCAAATTGAGCGGAAAAATCTTCTTATTGAAAATGAGAACCTAATTGCTGATTGCTTGTCTAAAGATGTGTTTTATACTGCAACTGATTATGTGCTTACTGTATCTAGATTTTCTGACATGCATGATGCTTTCACTGCCGCTCAAAAGCGTATTGCCGAACTTGAATCTGAAAAACAAGATTCAAAATAATGATCACGATGTAATGATAAAACATTTTTCCAAACTTGAGGTGGAACACTTAAACTTGCAATTAAAGTATCAACATCTTAAGGAACGCTTTGGAAACAAATAATCAGTGACATCTTCGGATGCTCCTACATTAGAGTCAGTTTTTGTAATAGGAAAACTCCAAGAATAGGTTCAAAGTAGAGGCAATACGATTAGAGAGTAGAAAGAGAGGATCTCTCGAATACCAAAGAAACATAGTGATGCAGATCTAATTCTTGACCTTAAGGCCTTAGATGCTCAGAACAAAGATTTAAATCCAAAAGTAAATGCCCTTCACGATCTCAATGAGCGCTTTCGGGCAGAAAATGAAAAAGTTAAGCAGCATTACAAGGAATTATATGATTCAATCAAAATAACGCGTGCTCAAACTATTAAAAAGACCAATTCTTTGTTAACTGAAATTGCAAACCTAAAGGCTCAGATAAGAGGAAAATCAAACTGTGTCACTATGCCTACTATTCCACCAAAAGTGCTTGCTCCTGGAATGTATGCTATCGATGTTGAACCAATTCCCCCTCACAATAGGAATAATAGGGAAGTTTATCTAGATTATCTCAGACATCTTAAGGAAAGTGTAGCAACCCTTCGCAAGATTGTAGAAGAGGCTAGGGTTGAAAAACCATTAGATAGCTCACTTGCATCTGCCTGCCTTTACACTAAACACTCTCAGGAATTGCTAGAATATGTAATTGGCACTTGCCCGAAAGATTTCAGCAAAAGAGATAAACAGATTGCCTCTACATCTGCCACTAGGAAAAAGCAAGTCACTTTTATGACACCATCTGAAACTTCCACTAACAACACTCACTCACATGTTAAGCAACAGAATATGAACAAGACTAATGAACATGTGATCCCTTCTACAGGAGTGAAAGGTGCCACTCTCGCTAGCGGATCAAAGCCTAGGAGCAATACAAAGAAAGATAGGACCCTGCCAGCTAAGAGTGACATGAAGAAAGTAGAAGTCCATCCTAGGGAGAATAAGCCTAGTGTGAAACGAAAGAATCGTGTTGATTCTAGTATTAGCTATAAGCGTACTGTAATTAATTCGAATTCTAATTCTGTTTACAAAACTTGTAACAAATGCTTAATGTCTTTTACTCATGATAAATGTGTTGTGCAATCTGGGAAGTTTGTTAAGCAACCCCCTGTCAAAAAAAATTGGCACATTAAGCAGGTAGGCAACTGGGAAGTTGTTTGCCACTGTAGGTCATCAGTGGCGGCCCACTGGCAGAAAATTCACTTTAGGAGAACAGTGCCCTTTAACTAGGATTACTCTTTCCAAAGTAGTGCCTGTAAAACAAGTCACTCCGCCACTTGATAACTTGGTGACACATGTTGCTTGTGCTAACCAACAGGACCTCAACAGAAATTGGGGATCCAATGTACCAAACTCTCTATATTTGTTTGTTTTCAAATGCAGGTCGTACATATCGTCCTTTGGTATTTGGACTCAGGCTGTTCAAAACATATGACGGGAGATCGCTCACGGCTCAAGAATTTCGTGAAAAAGTTCATCGGGACATTTAGATTCGGGAATGATCATTTTGGTGCTATCATGGGTTATGGAGACTATGTGATTGGCGACAGTGTGATCTCTAGGGTATACTATATGGAAGGACTTGGCCACAACGTCTTCTATGTTGGGCAATTTTGTGACTCCGATCTTGAGGTTGCATTCAGGAAGCATTCATGTTATGTTCGTGATACATATGGTGTTGAATTGATTAAACGTTCTTGTGGCTCCAATTTATACACCATTTCTATTGAATACATAATGAAGTCCTCTTCGATTTGCTTATTGTCCAAAGCTTCCAAGCACAAATCATGGTTATGGCATCGTCTTTTTAACCACTTGAACTTCGGTACCATTAATGACCTTGCAAGAAAGGATTTAGTTAGAGGCTTACCAAGATTGAAGTTTGAGAAAGATCATCTTTGCTCAGCATGTCAACTCGAGAAAAGCAAAAAGCATACCCACAAACCCAAAGCTGAAAACACCATTATAGAAGTTCTACATACCCTTCATATGGACTTGTATGGACCAATGCGAGTGCAAACAATTAATGGGAAGAAATATATTTTAGTCATCGTCGACGACTATTCTTGGTTTACTTAGGTCAAGTTCTTGAGATCGAAGGATGAAACTCCAGAGTTCATCATTAAGTTTCTGAAGCAAATACAAGTCGGCCTCAACAAAACTGTCAGATACATCCGTACCGATAATGGCACAAAATTTGTTAATCACATTCTGACTGAATATTATGAAAGTGTCGGCATCTTTCACCAAAAATCCATTCCGAGGACTCCGCAGCAGAACGGCGTCATCGAAATACAGAACCGTACTCTTGTAGAGCTGCTCGGACTATGCTGATATTTTTAAAGGCTCCGATGTTTCTATGGGCAGAAGCCGTTGCTACTGCTTGTTACACCCAAAATCGATCCCTAATTCACATTCGTCATAACAAAACCTCATAAGAGCTGGTACATGATAAGAAGCCTGATCTTACCTTTCTCCGAGTCTTTGGTGCTCTTTGTTACCCTACAAATGACAGCCACGATCTTGAAAAATTACAACCAACAACTGATATTGGAATTTTCGTTGGCTATGCACCGAGCCAGAAGGGTTATAGAATCTACAATAAAAGAACCCGAAGAATCATGGAAACAATTCACGTTCAATTTGATGAGCTGTCTGAGCCTATGGCTCCTGTGCAACTCAGTACAGGACCCGCACCTACGTTCATGACGCCTGGACAAATTAGTTCAGGGCTCGTACCGAATTCAGTCCCTGCATCACCTTATGTACCCCCAATTACTAAAGAGCTGGAGATCTTATTCCAACCGATGTTTGATGAATACCTAGATCCTCTTCGTGTTGAGAGACTGGTTCCTTCTGCTACAATAATTCATGTTCCAATTATCTCAGTCAGTTCACCTTCTTCTACTACTATAGATCAAGATGCACTGATTGTAGTAGTTTTATACACGTATTAATAAAATATAAAATAATATGAAATTCCCAAACTACCCTTGAGGACAAAGGTAGTTAGAAAAAATCACAAGAAATAATATAATTACTAGTATATTTACGGTATAGTGATATACCGGATCGTTAAGTCCCAACGTATTTGTGATATTTGATACCTCGTTTGTTGTTGGACATGTATGTGAAATGGTTTCGAGATGATTTGTTTTCTAAAATCTAAAGTGAGAAATTAAAGGACAATTAAACCAACTTTAATAAGGGAAATTAAACTTTAACTAAAATGCAAACGAAAACCCTAAACGGTGATTTAAAAACCCTAATTTCCAAATTAAACTAAAATGATTTTTTTGTTTTATGGCTCTAATTGACTATAAAAAGTTAGTTTTTCGAAAAATAGAACAAAAACGGAATTGAAAATGTGCTTAAAAACACGAAAACCGTGTACTGGGAATACGAATCCCGTTCTTTAAAAATAGAAATTATGCAATTTTAACCCTACGGAAACAAAATTAATTTTCCTAGAAACTATATGATAAAAGAAAATTTCCTAAAAAAGAATTATATATTTTTTATTATTTTTCTATTTTTTATGAATTTTTAAATTTATAATAAAAATTAAATGTTTAATATAAAATACTAAACTTAAATATAAAAATCCTAGATAAATTATGAAAAATAGCTTTAACTAAGAGGGACCTAGGAAAAATAAGTTTGGGTTACAAGCTTATGAATAGCTGTGTATTAAGATTAAATAGTTATTGTATAAGAGGTTCAATGTATAAAAGTAATTAGAATTTTGCAAAGCTAGAATAAATGGACCCCAGAGCAGTTGGTAGTTGAGGTGTGTGTTGTGTGGCTATAAGGTTGAGGATGTTGAGGTCGGGGTGGATTCGTGCCTTGCTCACCTTTGATTTCCATATTCCATTTTTTTTGAAAACTTATAAAAAGCACAAGTGTAGAAAACCTGAAAACCAAAAATTTAATAAAAGAAATTATTTTGAAAATCACTTAAAAAGCGAAAATGGCTTATAGACAAAAAAAAATGCTAACTTTCTTTTTTTAGCTTTTATATAAAACTTAAGAACTTGAAAACATGAAATAAGCTAAAAACTAAGATCAATAAGCTACTAACTATTTCAGCCATTCGGGTTTCTCTCAACAGAAACTTGTCTCATTTGTCACGGAGATACACACGTTATCTATTGACATCTCATTCCGAGATCGTTGATATTGAATAGGTGGCAATCTGCTCCAGCCTCCGAGTACTAAAACCAAAATGCACTAATCGAGTCTAGAGCCAAGAGATCAATAAAAATCTTGTTAGGACACATTCCATTTCAAACACTTGTTGAACATCATCAAGTTCACAAGCTGTTAACAAAAGTCCTACGCAATATCCTTGTGATATTTGCTAAAACATTCGAGTGATACTATAAGTATTCACAATGAAGATGGAAATCCTGCTTGAGCCAACATCAAACAAGCTCTTGGTAGGTGACTTGCGAGATTCTATATGAATCAAACTTGTGACAACTGGATATCGATTTGGTCCAGTAAATGAATTGACGGTTGATGAATTTTGATAAAAATATTAAAACTCCCGATGTGTTACAAAAAACGCTTTTACAAGTAACACGTCGATTGATTTTCAAATCAATTTTCTTGATTATCACTAACGTAAACCTGCAGGTTAAAACAGTGGTGACGGTATCCCAATCAACCAAAGTCGATTCACTATCACATGTTCATGCTCATTCTACAAAGACAATCTATCATGAAAGCTCAAGATTTAAAGACAAAGACTTCCGCAAAGCATGAAGGAACAAGCCTACAACAAAGAACAAATAGAAAGACCAAGACCACATGAGCTTAACAACAAAAGCAATCTCATTGATCTCATGAAGGAGTGTCATCAATGAACTCACTTCGAGGGAGATTGTTAGCCTCAAAATATTGAGTCGAACATGAAGTTCGTTCATTATGTATTTAAGTCTCGGTCAATCAATTAGTTAACGTTGTAATAGGAAAG
Organism: Tanacetum coccineum; assembly: GCA_026074375.1. NCBI lineage: Eukaryota > Viridiplantae > Streptophyta > Magnoliopsida > Asterales > Asteraceae > Tanacetum > Tanacetum coccineum. Next base: position 21,638 of record BQNB010038509.1, on the reverse strand, counting down.
TATCGGGAATCGGGCTCGATAGTTAATCTAATATTGTATATGTTTCGGGTTTAATCCCAAGCAAAACCCGAGCCCGGGTCCTAGTCAAATATCCCGAACGTCACTTAATGTGTCAGGGTATATAAGTAACTTTTCCTCTTTGGAAAAGAAGTTGGTTCATTTATAAAATTCCATTTTCCTTTTTCTAATTTCTCTCTCAACTCTCTCTCACTAGTTTCTCTCTCTAGAAATCATCTCTCTTTCTCTTTTCTTGATCGATTCGTGGTTCGTTATATGAAGTGGAAGTGTTAATCGGGATCCTACACCTTAGCTAAACAAAGGCTAAATAAGCTCAAAGAGCTGTCTACAAGCTCTAGCTTATCACAAGGATAAGCTAGTAAAGTCCTATAAGCTCTTCCATTGTAAGCTTATCATCCAAAAGCTCAAAATCCATTTAGCAAAGGTATTTATCTGATTTTAAGAGTTTAAATAGATTAGATGCTTATTATGAGCTCAATTTGAGCTTAGAGACTCAAAGATGCTAAAAAGAGCTTATGAAGAGCTTTTGAAACAGTAGCAGCTTATTAAGTATGTAAGTTTTATATGAAAGTGAGCTTGAGAAAAGTAAAAGTAAACTTGAATTCTTATTAATGAAAAGTTGATTACAATACTGAAAGGAAAATTACATTAAGCTAACATTAAGCTAAAACATTTTGAAAGAAACTTTACAAAAGCTAATTTTTTTAAGCTACTCTCTATACTACTCCTAGATATTCTCCTGTGAGTGGGGAACCCTTGTATTTATAGCTACACAATGAAGCTTTTAGGCCTTCAGGTTGTTATACGCTCCCTTTGATCTCATCCCTTCATTCAAGCCAATCGTTGGATCTCAACTCTTTTCCATTGGATTAATTGAGTGAGCACACGGATTGCCAATGTGGCATTCCGTATGTCAGAGCACTTGTGCTTCTTTTGCACTCAATTTAGTGCAAAATCCTTGTCCTTGGTGTGTTTCTTTCCATGCTCGCGTGTTAGACCTTTTGGGTTTCCACCAATGGGAGTCTTTCACTGACATATTACTCTGCCACCTCATTCCTTGGTACTTGAATTGCTTTGCCATGTACTCAATTTGCATTTGCCCTTTGATTTTGACTCGGGGTAAAATGGAGGGGATGATGAACAGTAAAAGGGTTTTTACCCGCCTTTTTTAAATTGTATAAGGGTGGAGGTTTGACTCGGGGAAACGGGCTTTGACCTGGGTTTTTATAAAAGAAATGAGATTGGGCCTGGTAAATTGGTTTCGGGCTTGGGTTATTATAAGGATAACGAGTGTTAACTTTTATTAATAGAAAGTTAACACCGTCAGGGCTTAAAGGGTTATTTGTGAAATGTGTTTAACAATGAGGGGCTGTTTTGGGAATTTTTGGGTTTTGTCATTTAGTGAGTTGACTTTGGTTGACCAAGGGTTGACTGGAGTTGACTTTTGACCTTTCTTGCTATCAAATCCCCGGCTTTTGTACACTCTTTTCCGTCTCGTGTCCATGTTTGTCCGGTTTTGACCGTTTTCTTGATATTTTTGCAATATCCGTACCTACGCAATCATAAAGACAAAACAAACAACATACAAGCATTTTATGCATAATTTTATCTTTTTAGGGCCATTTTTGATATAAAACAGATATGTGTTTTCACACATATCAAAATTCCCCAAACTAAGTGATTGCGTGTCCTCACACAATATTATATGCTTTAAAACCAAATACCTCGAAACTTCCCTAAACTAAATCTTTGAAAAGTAGCAAAGACTTTTGTGGAGAGAGTTAAGAAATCACAAGCTTTAAAACACCCCATTTTCTCATTTTTACAATTTTTTTTATAGCAAACTTAGAATATTTCGACTTTCGTTATTTCCATAACTATTAGGGATCATAGAACAAGATGCATTTCGATCCGAGAATGCCCCAAAAAAGATAAATTTATCGTCCTCGACTTTTCACTTATCCAAACCAAGCTTAAAACGAAATCACAGCTAAATATCAGTAAAGATGCTAACACTACTCATATTTGCAACTTGTGAACTTTTTACTCTCGACATTTACTATATCTTAAGTGAGTGTGCTATTTTGAATTTCAACCATGGATCAACGTTTTACAAAATACTATGCTTCACGTTCCACCCAAGAATAATAAGTTTGAAGGCGAGATCATCCCATGTAGCGACTTTCGTCTCGGCACATCCCAACCTTGCGGCTAAGTGACCAGGCTTTTGACACCCCACAGAGACTAGTATCGGGACTCACGGACCTTAGGTTTAAAAAAACTCTCAAGTTTCCCGTATATGCATAGCTTTTAAAAATAAAATAGTCAAAGTTCAAAAGCATATTTGAATTTAACAAATAGAAATCAATTTATTAATTCAAACTTAATATTAAATATTTATGCAATTGTAACCCTCGACCTTTTAGAAGGCTGCAACATCGGTTGTGAGCCGGCAAGAGGTAGTAAACTTTTATCAGCCCACAGCTTATGTTTATTATTATTATTATTGTTATTATTATTATTTTTTTAATTTTTTTTATAGGAAGACATCTTTTTGAAAATTCAATTATAAGTTTGAACTAAGACTAAAATTTTTGCTATACATTACATAAAAATTATTGATTAAGTTTAATCTCCAAAAATAGCACGTATATTAATCTGATTAGAAGCTTATGGGAGAAAAAGCCACAAATTACATACATGAGCTCTTAAGATTTCCAACTAATCTTTGTTTAGCATCCCACTCATACTTAACTCTATCATTTTTCGTTCTTCGCGAATTTTTGCGAACGCTTAGCCTGAAAGTTAAGGAACAAGCTAGAGCTCAACACGCTCGATCGAGTTAAAATTTACTCTTATTCTACCCAGCAGGAAAGTCAAAATTGTGACAAAAACACTTATTTATTTTTGAAGAATTTTTAAAATTTTCATATTTTTGAAAATTTTGATGGGAAAACGGGGTACGTGAGAACAACGGGTAACAGTAGGCAAGATCATATCGAAGATATACTACCCCATACTAAAATTAAACATTGTCCTCAATGTTTCCTAGCCTAAGACTTAAAAACCCCATACTAGAACTCAAAAAGGTCGAATGCATAACTCAAGCCTGAAGAAAGTATCACAAAAATCTTAAGCCGTTTATCAAGTGTGCTAAAAGATAAATGTTAGTCGATAATAATCTTTAGGATATCGGATTTCCCCAAACTAATGGCAAGCAAAGGCTAGGAAGCTCGAGTGGACCGGAACAAAACACCGAACACGAGAGTCTTCAGAAAATTTTAGGTCAATCCTGCAATCAATCACAAGTACAAACACAACAAGAATCGGAAGAGTACAAGCCTCCTCACATCACAATAGAAATAAGAAAGAAAATAGAAGATGGATAAGCATGGGGTGCCTCCCACGAAGCGCTTTGTTTTTAGTAACCGAGTCACATAGCTTGACTCGATCCCCAAATTCATTCGTCCTTAGAGAGAGTAAATGAAAGAGAAAATCTCAATCGGGCTTTCATTAATGTTTGGATATACATTTAAGCACATAAAAGTTCCATCCCGATGAGATGCCACCGGCTCTAAGTGGAAATGCCAGAGTCAAAAATGGTGTCCTCATTTTTGGTGGAGGAAAGTAAGGGAGAAACCTCAGGGTAAGTGAGATATAGAAGACAAATCTGAGTGACAAATATGAAGGAATCTTCAACTTCAACATTAATCTCACCTCCCCCTAGGTCAAAACATTTGTCTTCATTAAGCTCATCAACATTGTTTATCACGGGCTCATCGGGTTCCATGATGAAGGTTAAACGTTCATATTCGGGAATGGGATCATCGATCCACCGATGTAAAAATTTTTTTTGCCTTGTCTTTGACACATATCACATGACATATCATTGTAAGGGCATCTCTCATATAATGGTAGGGTGCCACAAGAAACAAACCGCATCAAAAACTTTTTGATCGGGTGGAGATTGTCACTATGATGGGCCCCCCCTCGGAGTGGTCACTATCATGACAAGCTATTGAGGATTTCAAAAGCATGCCTTGGCCCATGTAGCAACTACACTTGGTTGAAAGGATTTGATCTCTCTGCAACAATCGAACGAACAGAATGGATCGTCCCAGAAAAAATTTTTAAACATCCTTGAAAAACTCCTCTTATTGATGAGTTGTGGCTTTCCATTGATGTATACAAGTTCCTTCATGGTAAATTTGCATATGCCGCAAACCATGTGGGCACTTTCACTAAAAATAACCACCAAGGAAGTTTCTAAATGAAATGTTCTAATTATTTCTTTGTTTTCTAACACAATCCTTATGGAGATGGAATCTCAAGATCTAGATAAATGATCTTCCCGCAATGTTTTCTCTTTCTCACATCGCTTTTTTAAATCCGATGTTGATCAATCAAATATCTTGGAAGGAGACGAACCCACACCTGAGCAACCACGGCTTAGCGTCTTTGTTATAGTTCATAAGTACTTTAAAAAAAAAGGCAGAGTGATTTACCTTACTACTAAAAGCTTTTGGATAAGAAACGATATGGACGAAACTTTCAAAAGCATTACACATGAACGGCAATTATTTCCTTTGTTCCTAGGGTAGTGTAAAGAATTTGACCTTTCTGTCATTGTCATTGCTAGCATAGTGTAATAGGCTGAAAGAACTACATCCTTTTCGTTGTCCTAAAAATCCGCACCAATGCGCCCCCCGAAATCACTAGCATCAACACATGAGTTCGAAAGGTAGGTTCTCAAATCCGGGACAACTAAGGATGGAGCTACCGGTAATCTTCTTTTATAGAGAGTCTGAAAATGCATCATAAAACCTTAGAAAACACAAATGGGTGTTTCCTTCTCAAGAAGGTAGTCCAATGTGTCAAGCAATCTAGAAACGTCTTGGAATTAATTCGTCGGTAAAAACCTGCATACTAAATAAACTCCAAAACCTTGTAACGGTAGTCGGTTAGGATCTTAGCGATAACATCGACTTTAGCACGATCGACCTCAATTCCCGACTTTGGAAATTTTATGATGCCCAAACACAATTCCATGATTCCTTCTCTACACATAAAAGTGGGCACTTTTCCACCCTAATAAGAACTTAAATATGAGTTTTCCCCCCCTCCCCCCCCCCCCCACCTTCCCCCCACCACAAACCGTTTAAGGTACTTTCTTCTTTTTTCTAAATTAAGAGGAGGCCATGAATCAACACTAATCCCCCAAAAAACCAAGAAATCATCCATAAACCCTTCCTAGTCATTTCGTATCATATCATGGAAAATATGGCCATCATAACACCATTGAAAAGTACCCCCGGGAGCATTACAGACAAAGCCCAATTGTCATGCAAGATACGGCGAAAGTTTCCCATACGGTGTGATTGAAATAGTTTTTCTCTCCCCAATTCTCACCTCCCTATTCCCCACGCCCCCCCTCCTCTCTCTCCTCCCCCCCCTCCCCCTCCCCCATTTCCCTTCCTCCCCCCCTTCCCCCCCCCCCCTCCCCACCCCCCCCCCTTTCCTCCTCTTTCCTCTTGCCTATCCCTCCTCCCATTCCTCCTGGTCTTGGGGATCTATTGGTATTTGGAAATATCCTGAAAATACATCCAGAAAACAATAAAACTCATTTTCGGCTAATCTTTCTAACATCTGATCCATAAACGGGCAATGGGAAAAGGATCTTTGCTAGTCACATTTTCATTTTAATTTCCTATGAGTCTAAATGCAACTCTTCCAAACCAGCGGTAACTAAAACGAGGAGTCTCGAATAATTCCTTCTCTAACATTAGGCAACAAAAACGGTTATTCCTACCTTTCTCTTGGGAACACAATGCACTGGACTAACGCCATAGTCCTGTCATAGATCGGTAAACATTCTCCGCATCAAAAAGTTTTAGGACCACCCTTTTTTGATTAACCTCAGAATGAATTTTTTGAGGTTAACCCGGTCATATTGACTTTGAACCGTTAGGTTTTGTAAATCACATATGTCCTCCATCAAGATTTTGTGTGTATAAAAACGAGGGTCGATACCCTTGATGTCGGTGAATTCAAGCAATGGCCCTTTTATGAGATTTGAGCACCGTTTAAAGAGAGTATACATTTTCATAATTATTAAAAACCTTTTTCCAATAATCCTACCTTGGTAAACAAGTCATTTATCACCGCTTTTCTTCTTCTTACCAAGGAAAAGCATAAGACACGTCTAACTGAGACCAGTAAATATTTAACTCTAAATCCCCGGAGGCACTTCAATTAGACAGAATTTCTTTGGTCACTTCACACGTTGTTTTAAGGTCCATCAGAGGAAAGTTGAAACGGGTCGTTCTTTAACAATTTTTTGATCAAAACAAATGATCTACCCTCCCGATCGCAATCGGCAAGATAATTATTCAAGTAAAATTGAATCATCCCTTAAGATAAGCGTTCCAATTTCATACCAAAATGAATACGGAAGGTAAACGTCTCAAGACGTTGGGGTGGGATAACCACTCGGAAAATTAGTGAATTCCTAGCAATTTCCGGAGCATACAACTCCTCACAAGAACTGCATCAATAGATGTCATATTCTCGGTTTACCGACTTGTCCATTGTAGAGGAGTTCTGTGGTCTGATCTAGATTAAAAGTGACGGCTTCGTATCAACCCGAAGTGTTATTTTTCTTCTCCATAAACAGTCAATTAAAGCAACACCGGATCCTCAAAAAGGATTCTCCAAGTATGAGAGTATTCGATGATCGGCAATCGAAAATGACAACAACAAAGTCGGTATTAAAAATGAAAATTCTCAACTTTGACAAAAACGTCTATCAGCGAGTCCTTAGGATAAGTAATCGAATCGGTCAGTGCATAACACTAAAAAAGAGTTATATCCGATTTGTGATAAGATCCAGTAAAGACAAGCTTTTTCTAAAAAGAAATGAGCATAATGATTTATGCGCGCCGCCAAGATCGGCCAAGGCGTGGCAAACATCATTCCCCGGTAAATGTACATGAATAATAAACTTGTCGGATCTCCCCCCTAGCTTTTTTTTTTCCGGGAAGCTTTTTGAGGAGCAAATCTCCAAGGCAATTCTTGTTCAAAAAGACCAAACAAAACGGTATCTCTTAGCTAACTCGAAGAAACTTTTCCTTATTCATGAGCAAACTCTTAAACGTGTAGGAGCCAAATCCTTGTGCATCAAAAGTAAGCATCCCATCCTCAGAAACTAAATGTTGAAGCCAACTCTTGAAAGAATATTTGGACGATCTTCCTTCCATATGATTCAAAACTCTTTGTCAGGGACATTTGATCATCACGCGGGGTCGCGAATGATATGGAAATTATGGCTAGTAAATCACTTCGGAATATATCGGATTCGGCAAAGGAGTGGTTTTTAGGCAAAGTGTTCTTTTGGGAACATCATTTTCCGGAATAGAAATAGGGAATAACTGGAGTGAGGAAGTTGAGCCGTGTACTTCCTACCTTGGAAATTTTTGTTTGCTCTTTATTCCGTTGTCCCCTCCTTCGTTTTCTCCACTCTCGTATCCACAACCTCTTTATAGAAGGATAAGTATGAATCGAGGACCCACGTACGCAAACAAACCACTTTGCGTAGTGGATAACTTTCATCTAACCCTTCTGGTATTGGGAATGTAATTACACGAAAAGAGTACCCCCCGAAGTATGAGGGCTTGGTTTTTGAAACCATCCACAAATCATTTTTTTGCAAATTAATTTTTGGTAAATGTGGTTTTTTGAATCATCATTAACGTCTTGTTGAATTTTAATCGTGTTTTTGAAATAATCATTCATAAGGTCTCATTTTCAACGAATTGATTTGATTTATATGTTCCTTAACATCTAGCATCATTATTCCTCTCGTAACTTTGAAGAAATCATGTTGAAAACTCTGGTTGAACTTGATTAGTTAGGCACTAAGAAAATGTTGGATTTGAAACTTGGGTTTTTGAAAATTTGGAGCATGATTTATCTGATTAGAAACCTTGAAATCCAAGAAAATTATTTCCCCCCTACCCACCCCCCCCTTCCCCCTTCCTTCCTACCTCCCCGAAAATTTAATTCCCCCTAGCCCAATCAACAAGACCCTCGAAAGAATCCCCCAAGTAAAATTGTGCAACCTTCGCCCAACCCAGGTAGGAGCCCAATATAGAATTACATAACACACCGGTACGTTATGTGAAAACATGAAATTACAATACCCGTGGACGCATAAACACAGGAAAACCTGATTGTTAATCGAAGCCCTGACAATATAATAACCAAGAATTAAACAGGGCACCACCATAAAGTACCGCAAGTTTCCCCTCCAAAAACCGGCATTAAAAAAAAAAAAAAAAAAAAAAAAAAAACCGTAAGCAGGATTGACAACTTCTTAGAAAATCAACTCGAGCAAAGGTCCCGAAAAGGTTTGAGGTGTGAATCTTCAAGCTAATCAATTCCCTCATAATCCCGTTCTACTAGAAGTAGCAATTCATCCTAGAAGCAATTGAATCTATACCGTTGTAATAAAACGAACTTTTGTTAATTCCCGTCAATTATATTTAAAACTCACAAGTCGAATTTAAAAAACTCAAAAGATTTGGATTTCCACCCACCCACGTCGGCATTTAAGGAGTCTTGTTCATTCTCTTTTAAAAAAACCGTTATAAAAGGAAATCAACTTGATATATTAACTTCGTAAAACCGTGATGTGGGACAACCCCCCCCACTAACAACTCCCTTAAAACCTTCCCACGATCTTTCACTAAAAGACTCCTCAAATTTTTGGTGTAAAATCAAGAAATATCTTCTTTAATGTGAGTGGTTTATTGAAGGATGAAAAATTGATTATCACAAGAATTTGGTACCAGATCCCTCCCAGAGTCTCAAGATCGAATTTGGTGTTTCTTTTCCCTCAGTACCAATTTTTATAAAAAAAAAATTAAATAGAGAATAAAAAGCGTCCTCCCCTCGATAGAATATGGAAACATGAAAAGCCTTAATCACATCCCCCCGAAAGCACATTCTTTACAACGATACTAGAGCTAGTGATTAATCCTTTTAGAGAACCTCTCAATCTGAGCTCGGAAATCCTCACACTCCACGAAACGCGTAAAACGGGGATCGCTTGATCCAATAGAAGCAAATTCTTCTTAATCTCAAAGGAGATCCGCGATTTGATTTCAGGTAAAAACAAAACTTCTACCTCGTACACCTACCGATGGTGCCCGAAGTAGCTTCTTCCATCGTACTTCCGCCATTTCAACAATGATATTACGAAGCACGGGTTCGACAATGTTTGGAACACGTCCTTTATGTTTCGACGTCTCGGAATGGTACATTATGAATTATGTTGGAAAATAAGTAATTTTTATGCCGCATAGCACTAAACAAACAAATTAAATGAGAAATGTAAAACGAGAGAAAGGAAATATATTTTGTTTTACCGAATAACAAGCAAACTTAAGGGTAACTCTCTTAAGTAAAATAAATTTACAAAAGAGGGTGGCGCCTTATTTTCGTAAGTGTCACAAATTGTAAAAAAAAAATTAATCTAGGTTTCCGGAACTTATTAATGATATACCACAATTGAAAGGGTTATTTATTAGATGGTGTTCTTTCACCAACTTGGTAATATTTTTTTTATATTCCACACATTAACCGAAAGAATTGAAAAAAATCCGGAAGGATCAAGTATTTTTTGTCCTTTTTGTATTTAAACTTCTACTTATACTAAGAACGAAAAATAAAAAAATTTCTTACTTTTTTATTATTTTTATTTTTTTAATATTTTTTGATTTTCTTAAAAGCGTAACTTTCGAAGACGAAAGGTTTTCTCCAAATCACTGATCGACAAAACATTCAAATCGAAAGAATCTTAATCAACAAAAACCCCCCGGCAAAAGCGGCGCCAAAAATTGATCGTAGTAAAATAATATAAAAGTATAGAAATTTCCCAAACTACCCTTGAGGACAAAGGTAGTAAGGAGAATCTTCACAAATATATATAATAATACGTTATGATTTACCGTACGTGTTACCTTGGGATCGTTAAGTCCCAAAACGATTTTGAAATTGAACCCAAACGAATGCTGTTTGGTAAGCTAACAATATTTGAAATTGGTACAAAATGAGTTTGTTATCTAAAATCCAAAAAAGTGCCAAATTAAAAGGACAATGGTAAAAAACCTTTAAAAACTTTAACAATGGTAAATTACACATTAACTAAAAACCGTAAACAGGAACCCTAAAAGGATAATTAAATTTGATTCGTTAAAATCAACACACGTAATAATAAAATATAATAATAATACAAAATTCCCAAACTACCCTTGAGGACAAAGGTAATTAGAAAAAATCACACGATAATATATAATAATACGTATATTAACCGAGAAGTATGATTCCCGGGTCGTATTTCCCCAACGATTTATGAAATTGAGACCACGTTTGTTGTTTGGACAATGATTTGAATTGGTTCAAAGATGATTTGCTTCCTAAAATCCTAAAAGAGGGCAAATTAAAGGATAATTAAACCTAACTTTAAAGACTGGAAATTAAACTTTAACTAAAAATGCAAAACGGGAACCCTAAATGGTAATTAAAAACCCTAAATTTCCAAAATCAAACCTAAAATGAATTTTCTTTTTAAATAGACTCTAATTGACTAAAAAGTAAGTTTAAAGAAAACTAGAACAAAAACGGAATTAAAATGAGCTTAAAAACACGAAAAACTTGAACGGAAACGAAACCCGTTCTTTAAAAATTGAAATTTTGCAAATTACACCCTACGAAAACAAAACTATTTTTCCTAGAAACTTTATGTTAAAAGAAAATTTTCTAAAAAAGAATTATATTTTTTTGATTATTTTTCTATTTTTTATGAATTTTTAAAGTTTTTAACAAAAATAAATGTTTAAAAATACTAAACTAATTATAAAAATTCTGAAAAAATTATAGAAAATAGCTTGAACTAATAAGAACCTAGGAAAAATAAGCTTGGCTACACAGCTTATCGAATAAGCTACGAAATAAGCTTAAACAGCTTATTAAGCTAAAAGGGTAAAACGTATACAAATATTAAATTTTGTAAAGCTATAACGAAAAAGACCCCAGGGCACGTTGGTAGTGGTGTGTGGTGTTGTGTTGCTATAAAGGTTGAGGATGTTGAGGTCGGGGGTTCGAGCCTTGCTCACCCCCGATTTCCATCTTCCCTTTTTTTTTAGAAAATTTAAGAACTTAATAAAATGAAATAAGCTAAAAACTAAGATCAATAAGCTACTAACTATTTAAGTCTACCCTAATAAGCCACTTATGATAGAAATAAGCACAAAGATATAAGCCATAAGCTGAAATTCCAAATAAGCTTTTATATGAAAACTACAAACCAAACAGACCCTAGGCTGACTTTGAGCTTAAAATTAAGCTAACTAACAAGAACTTTAAGCAAAACAACTTATACCTACTTAGAGCCTATCCTAAAGACTACTTAAAATAGTTCTCAAAAAGTATTTTGAACTTCATTTAAGCTGAGAAAAATCCAATTGAAAAAACTGTTTATGCAAAATACTTTATTTTTGGTTTTTATGAAAAGATAGGAACTAAAATGCAGGCTTTAAAACAGATAACTAAATAAGATTTTTAAACAAAAATAAGCCCTAACCTATCTACTTTAGCCTATAATCTACTTGTGCACAAAATTCCAAAAGCTAAAAACATTTTTTACCTATTGAAAATTAAGCTAGAAAAAGGTTGTTTGCTATATTAAACTGTTGATGCAGTTGGCAGGTACTAGATCCAATACTCAATTTTAAATGGTGCAGTCCTTAAGCTTTGTTTCCAATGCCATTAACACACTAGGAAAATATCATTTATAGCAACAAAAGCAGCTTAGAAGAGAATCAAGCTATTAAAGCCTAAGAACTTAGAGCTCATGACCACAGCCTCAATATATCAATCCTATAATCTTAATACTTGAAATATAAACCTTAAAATCAAAACTTACTTGACTAAAATTGCTAAACTCAGCTTATGAAATAAGTACCAATGACCTTAACCCATACTTGAAACCAAACTGACCCATTTTACACTTGTGCCAAACACCCCTTTATTTTTTCAAAAATCATATTTAAGCCTTGAAAATTTTAAATCAATGAACAATACTTATCTACCAGATATCAAACAGCTTATGACAGACCTTATGAACATTTAACAACAATCAAATAAGCCAGATTCATTAAGCTACCAACTATGCTACTTATTTTTGGATTTTTATAGATTTTTAAGACAAATTATGAAAAACTAAGATCTAAGCTATAGAAATCAAAAACAGATTATCAAACATAACTAATAAGATATAAAAATCAATTATAAGCACAAATAAGCAAGTAGATAAGCATAATAAGCAAATTCAATCTAGAAAATTAAAGACAATGAAGATAAAAGAAGACTTACAAAGGCCTTAGCTAAACAAAGGCTAAATAAGCTCAAAGAGCTGTCTACAAGCTCTAGCTTATCACAAGGATAAGCTAGTAAAGTCCTATAAGCTCTTCCATTGTAAGCTTATCATCCAAAAGCTCAAAATCCATTTAGCAAAGGTATTTATCTGATTTTAAGAGTTTAAATAGATTAGATGCTTATTATGAGCTCAATTTGAGCTTAGAGACTCAAAGATGCTAAAAAGAGCTTATGAAGAGCTTTTGAAACAGTAGCAGCTTATTAAGTATGTAAGTTTTATATGAAAGTGAGCTTGAGAAAAGTAAAAGTAAACTTGAATTCTTATTAATGAAAAGTTGATTACAATACTGAAAGGAAAATTACATTAATCTAGCATTAAGCTAAAACATTTTGAAAGAAACTTTACAAAATCTAATTTTTTAAGCTACTCTCTATACTACTCCTAGATATTCTCCTGTGAGTAAGGAACCCTTGTATTTATAGCTGCACAATGAAGGTTTTAGGCCTTCAGGTTGTTATACGCTCCCTTTGATCTCATCCCTTCATTCAAGCCAATCATTGGATCTCAACTCTTGTCCGTTAGATTAACCGAGTGAGCACACGGATTACCAATGTGGCATTCCATGTATCAGAGCACTTGTGCTTCTTTTGCACTTAATTTAGTGCAAAATCCTTGTCCTTGGTGTGTTTCTTTCCATGCCCGCGTGTCAGACCTTTTGGGTTTCCACCAATGGGAGTCTTTCAATGACATATTACTCTGCCACCTCATTCCTTGGTACTTGAATTGCTTGGCCATGTACTCAATTTGCATTTGCCCTTTGATTTTGACTCGGGGTAAAATGGAGGGGATGATGAACAGTAAAAGGGTTTTTACCCGCCTTTTTTAAATTGTATAAGGGTGGGGGTTTGACTCGGGGAAACGGGCTTTGACCTGGGTTTTTATAAAAGAAATGGGATTGGGCCGGGTAAATTGGTTTCGGGCTTGGGTTATTATAAGGATAACGAGTGTTAACTTTTATTAATAGAAAGTTAACACCGTTAGGGCTTTAAGGGTTATTTGTGAAATGTGTTTAACAATGAGGGGCTGTTTTGGGAATTTTTGGGTTTTGTCATTTAGTGAGTTGACTTTGGTTGACCAAGGGTTGACTGGAGTTGACTTTTGACCTTTCTTGCTATCAAATCCCCGGCTTTTGTACACTCTTTTCCGTCTCGTGTCCGTGTTTGTCCGGTTTTGACCGTTTTCTTGAGATTTTTGCAATATCCGTACCTATACAATCACAAAGACAAAACAAGCAATATACAAGCATTTTATGCACAATTTTATCTTTTTAGGGCCATTTTTGATATAAAACAGATATGTGTTTTCACACATATCAAAATTCCCCAAACTAAGCGATTGTGTGTCCTCACGTAATATTATATGCTTTAAAACCAAATACATCAAAACTTCCCCAAACTAAATCTTTGAAAAGTAGCAAAGACTTTTGTGGAGAGAGTTAAGAAATCACAAGCTTTAAAACACCCCATTTTCCCATTTTCAAAACCTTTTCCATTTTTATGATTTTTATAATATATGATTTATATCTTACAACTACAACTTATACTTTATTCATGTGTGACATAATGCATTGCTTTCATTATTCATTGATAACTTTTAGGATCACAGAACAAAAAGCACTTCAAGTGTCTAAAAAGATAAATTTATCGTCCTCAATTTTCACCTCTCCAAGCCAAGCTTAAAAACAAGATCATTGTAAAATATAAGTTATGATGCTAACACTACTCATAAAAGCTAAATGTGTACTTACTTTTCCTCCCTTATTCCCTAATTTTGTATCTCAAGATTTTATTTAGAATATACCGAAAGGTCTTTAAGACTTTATTTCGATATTTTTAATTCATAAATAAAGCGACAACGGTTAAAAAGCTAATCATTAGCTCATAGCCCTTTTTTCAAAAGATCAAATGTCATCAAAGAATTAAAGTCCCACATTGATGGGGACAAAAGTTGGTTTTATATAGGTTAACTTAAGCAAGGTACCATTCATTCATATACCCTAAGGCTCTTTAGTCATAAATGACCATTCTTATTTGCACCATATACCCTATGGCTCTTTAAGATACAACAGGACAAAAATTAAGCAACAATGTCCATTCCATGATTCCCTAAGGCTCTGTTAATGAATGAATAAGGCTACATTAATTTCCACTTATTAATTTACTTACCCATATACCTCTAAGGCTCTTTATAGGGATAAGCAAATTTTTATTAATATGATACATATAGTATGCCAACATTAAGTATTCCTGTGTGTACTCATCTTAATCTCAAAGGAACTAAAGAATAATTCTATGTACTAATTATGAAACAAAAAACCGCACAACTCTCTTTATTAAAACAATTATATATTAAAGGTGAAACAATCTAAATGGAGAAAAAAGCCCAATTACACTTATGAGCTTAAAGAAATCCACTATTCTATGTTTTGCATCAAAAACTTATACTTACTTCTATCATTCTTTGTTTCTTCACAATTTAAATTTCTAATAAAGAAAACTCGTAAATACTTAGCTAATGAATTAACGATTGGCACTTTAACAAGTCACATAGACTGGCAACAATCTTAACTCTAATAAATCGATCTTCGCATATTTAAAATCAATTATGGGAACTTGCAAAGTCTTGACTTTTTTAAGCTAGACTAGCATTTTATAGATCCTTGTATAAAAGATTAGCAAAAACAATCTATTTTCAGTTAAGGAGAAAGCTAGTATAAAACGGTTGGTAGTTCAAAATTTACTTTTCATTCTCACCAATGGAAAACCTACATTCGTGTCAACTATTTTTTTTCTATTATTTTTCAACAACTTTTTTTTTATACTTAAAAATTTTAAATTTTTGTGGGAAAACGGGGTACGTGAGAACAACGGCAAAAGTAGGCAAGATCATATCGAAGATATACTACCCCATACTAAAATCAAACATTGTCCTCAATGTTTCCTAATCTTAGGCTTAAAAAAACCCCATACTAGAACTCAAAAAGTCTAATGCAAAATCCAAACATGAAGAAAGTATCACACAAATCTCTAGCCGTTTATTAAGTGTGCTAAAAGATAAATGTTAGTTGATAATAATCTTTAGGATATCGGATTTCCCCAAACTAATGGCAAGCAAAGGCTAGGAAGCTCGAGTGGACCGGGACAAAACACCGAACACGAGAGTCTTCAGAAAATTTTGGGTCAATCCTGCAAACATCACAAGTACAAACACAACAAGAATCGGAAGAGTACAAGCCTCCTCACATCATAATAGAAATAAGAAAGAAGATAAAAGCATAAGCATGAGGTGCCTCCCACGAAGCTCTTTGTTTTTGGTAACCGAGTCACATAGCTTGACTCGATCCCCGAATTTATTGGTCCTTGGAAAAAGTGTGGAAAAGAAAAATCTTGATCGGGCTTTCATTAATGTTTGGATAAACATTAAAGCACATGAAAGTTCCATCCCGATGAGATGCCACCGGCTCTAAGTGGAGATGCCAGGGTCAAAAATGGTGTCTTCATTCTTGGTGGAGGAAAATAAAGGAGAATCCACATGATAGGTGAGATACGAGAGAAAAGTCTGAATGACAAATGTGAAGGAATCGTTATCTTCAATGTTTGCCAAAACATCAATTTCACCTTCTTCTAGGTTGAAACAAGCATCTTTGTTCAGCACATCAAAGTTGTTTATCACGGCCG
>BQNB010038508.1:20979-48699 GCA_026074375.1 Tanacetum coccineum | reverse complement strand
TTTGCCTTGGTCAAGGGCATTTGGTTGAGATTTGCATTTGAGTTGTTATATATATATATATACTAATTGACGAATCAATTGCCCAAAATGGAAGAACAACAACAATCGAGGTAATCAGGCTGGAAATGCCAAGGCTCAGGCAAAGGTGTATGCCGTGGGCAATACAGGGGCAAACCCGGACAACAATGTCGTCACGGGTATGTTCCTCCTAAACAACTGATATGCATCTATTTTATTTGATACCAGTACCGATAGGAGTTTTGTATCTACTGTATTTAGCTCTTGAATTGTTGTCACTCCGACTGCATTAGATCATTATTATAATGTCGAACTAGCCGACGGCCGAATAGTTGTGTTAAACACTATTATCCGGGGTTGTACGTTAAACCTCTTAAATCATCCTTTCAACATAGACCTAATACCCGTAGAACTAGGTAGCTTTGACGTAATAATTGGTATGGATTGGTTGGCAAAGTACCATGCCGTTATTGTCTGTGCGGAAAAGATCATTTGTATTCCTTTTAGAGACGAAATTTTAATCGTTTGTGGTCACAAAAGCAGCAATAAACACAGGACCCGATTAAACATCATCTCGTGTACTAAGGCTCAAGAGTATTTAACGAAGGGATGTCACGTATTCTTAGCAAATATCAGCGCAACCAAAGACGGAGACAAGTCAAAGGAGAAACAACTTGAAGATGTGCTAGTTGTTCAAGAATTTCCTGAAGTCTTTCCTGAGGACTTGCCGTGTATACCACCTATGAACCGGGTGTGTAAACCGTATCTGGACAAGTTTGTAATGTCTTTTGGTTTGACTAATGCACCGGCCGTGTTCATGGACCTTATGAACCGGGTGTGTAAACCGTATCTGGACAAGTTTGTAATTGTCTTCATCGATGACATTTTGATCTACTCCAAAAGTAAAAAGGAACATGAAGAACACCTTAGGTAGATCTTGAAATTGCTTAAGAAGGAAGAATTGTGCGCCAAGTTCTCTAAGTGTGAATTCTGGATCTCCAGGGTACAATTCCTCGGTCACGTGATTGACTGTCGAGGTATTTACGTTGACCCTGCCAAGATTGAATCTATCAAAGATTGGGCGTCTACCAAGATTCGCCAATTTTTGGGCCTTGCCAGCTATTATAGAAGATTCATTGAAGGGTTTTCAAAGATTGCCAAGACAATGACCAAACTAACCCAGAAAGGTGTCAAGTTTGATTGGGGTAGGGACATTATGAAACCGCGGTGTGGATATAACACGTATATGGACAGTTTGTAATTTGTTCTTAATCAATGACATTGTTCTACTTCCAAAAGTAAGAAGGAACATGAAGAAAACTTGGCAGATCTTGAATTGCTTAAGGTAGGAAGAATTGTAGGCTCCAAGTTCTCCAAAGTGTGGCAATTCTGGATTTCCCAGGGTACAATTCCTCTCGGTCACGTGACTAGGCTATCGAGGTATTCACGTATGACCCTGACCAAGATTGAATTCTTATCAAAGATGTGGGCAGGTCTACTAAAACTACCAATAGAGATCGCCCCAATTTTTTGGGCATGTCGGGCTATTATAGAAGATTTATCAATGGGTTTTCAAAGTATCGCCAAGTCAATGGCCCTAAACTACACCGGTAAAGGTGTCAGTTTGATTTGGGCGATAAACAAGAAGAAGCTTTTTCATTTGGCGCGCTCAGCAGAAAGCTGTGACAGTGCCAATCCTGGGCTTACCTGAGGGAAAGCGAAGATCTATCGCATCGCTCTCTCGACGCTATATCGATGCTTCTCAAAGAAGGGTTTGGGGCGATGTGTTGATGCAAAGTGGAAAAAGGTGATTTCTTATGCATCACCCCAAGGTTTTTAAATAAAACATGAAAAGAACTATACGAATCTTGATTTGAAACTTGGGGCAGTTAGTGTTTGCTCAAAATGATTGGAGGCACTATCTTTACGGAACCAAGTGGCACTGGTGTTCACTGATCACATTAAGTTCTACAACCACATTCTTGTTCTCAGAGGAATTAAATATGATGAGGACAACGTCGCTGGGTTAGAGTTGGATAAGTGATTACGATTGCAAGAAAATTCGTTATTACCAGGAGGCGAATGTTGTTTGCTTGATGCTCTAAGCCGGATAGTGAACGAGAACCACTAAGGTTGTCGGGCTCTAGTGATGGAATATTGGTTGGATCTTCCTAGAACAAATCTTTGAAAGCTCAGAATGAAGCACGAAATACCGACGAGAACATCAAGAAGGAGGATTTGTTGGGGGTTATTGCTATTGAGAATTCAAAAAGAATCCTGGAGAAACTTAGACAGAAAAAAAGTTAGGAACCACGTGCGGAAGGAACTATGAGCTTATAATGGCAGGAGGTGGTTACCATGTATGGCGAACTTAAGGGATTTTTGTGATCATGCACGAGCCCACAAGTCTAAATACTCTATTCTCGGTTATGACAAATGTACCAGGATATGAAGAGACTATACTGGTGGCCCAATAAGAAAGCCAACATCGCCACCTATGTTAGCAAATGTTTGACCTGTGCTAAAGTCAGAGGCCCCCCCCGCCATCCCACACCCTCTCCAGCCACGCCCCCCCCCACAGTGCTTTTGATATGTAAAAACCGAGATCCCTCAATGGAAGTGGGACAAACATCACGATGGATTTCTTGTCCACGGCAAACGACTTCCTAAGTCGTCACAAGGTTATGATACTATTGGGTGATCGTTGAACAACTTACAATAGAATACCATTTTTATGCCCAATAGGGAAGAAACGGTTCTTTGGATAAATGGCAAGAGAATGTACCTAAAGGATGGTAGTCAGCGAAGAACGCCTCTGCGCTACCTTGTCTTCAATTATCTGTGATCGTTGATCCTCGGTTCGCTATTCAAATTTCTGGAGGTACTTCAGAAGACTTGGGTACAAGTTTGGTTATGAAGTACTACATATCCTTCCGCAAACTGAGGGACAAAGCGAGAGGGATCCATCCAAACTCTCGAGGATATGCTACGTGTGTATAGGACTTTGGAAATTGTTGGGTTATATCATTTGCCATTACTTCGAGTTTTCATAGACTCCAATAACAGTTATCTTGCTAGCATTAAAATGCATACGTTTTGAAGCACTTTATGGCTCCGAAAAGTGTTGTTCACCCGTGTGTTGGGCCGAGGTCTTGGAACAAGTTCAAACTTTATTGGTTCCAGAATTAGTGCAAGAAACAACGGAGAGGATCATTCCAGATCAAAACAAGAAGGATTCAAACGCTCGCGCTCGGCAAAAGAGTACGCCGAACTTAATGCGGTAACTCAGATAGAATTTCAAGTTGGAGGATAAAGTTTTGCTTTATGGTTTAGCCTTGGAATAAAGAGGTCGTAACAATTTTGGCAAACGGGGAAAGTTAAACCCCAGATATGTGTCAGACCTTTCAAGTGTTGAATTGAAGGTTGGAGTCGTTGCTTACAAGCTTGAGATTCTCAGAGCTGAGTGGGTCAAACAATAAGCTTTCATGTATCTCCAACTTTGAAGTAATGTTATTCCTGACGTATCCCATTAGTCGTTCCGTTGGAAGGATCCAAGTGGATGCAAGCTTCATTTGTGAAGAGCCTATAGAAATCATGGGTTGGTTCGCACTGAAGTCAAAACCAATTGAGGCGAAGCCGTGTCCAAATTGTTCAAGGTTGATGGAACTTAGGCGGGGTCCTGAGTTTACGTGGGAACGTGAAGATCAATTAAGGATGAAATATCACACCTCACTTCGCAAGACTAGCACCATCATCATGTAGTGCCGATGTATAAGCCATGAAGGACACGTAAGGCTCATTTAATGGGGGACAAAGACTATATCACCTCGTGTTTTAGGTCACTTGTATGACGCATTATGTACATTCACAATTTATTTTTAGGGTTTTACGGTTGTTGCTTTTAATCGTAATCG
The DNA here is from genome assembly GCA_026074375.1 of Tanacetum coccineum. Lineage (NCBI taxonomy): Eukaryota > Viridiplantae > Streptophyta > Magnoliopsida > Asterales > Asteraceae > Tanacetum > Tanacetum coccineum. The sequence continues at coordinate 44,767 of BQNB010038508.1, read as the reverse complement.
TTAAGGGCTTAAATCGGGTAAACTAAAAATTAAGAATTCAATGTATAACAGGCATTAAACGATTTTAAAACGTTTACACTCACAAGTGTTTAAATGATTATTATAAGGATAATTATCAACTTTGTTTCTTATTTTTATTGATTACGTAAAATGCTTTACGTTTCGCTAATAAAATCCAACTTCGGCCTTCCCAGAAGCCACCAAAACCTAAACTACCGCTTAAACGATACCCCACGATTATACCCAATACACAGAAATAAATTGTTAATATAAACCATAACATATATGTGTTGTGGTCCGAATTCCAGGATGTAGGACCACAAAGAAATATCTAAGTGCTATGAATTTTGCCTCTAAATATCCTAGATATTACAAATATTCAGGGAACCGTGTCTTACACGCACATGCTCTTGACCGTGCCAGGACCTTACTTAAGGCTCTTCTGAGTCCTTGGACCTGTTACATAAAAGGACTAAGCTAGCAAGTAACGACACATTTCCATTTTTCCTCCAAATGTCGTAAACAAAAAATCTCTCTCTTTCTCTCTTAATACACGCCCACTGGCTCAAATATCCTTAAACATACCACACATCGAGTATTGATTTTTCTTTCTCCATTTTAGTGTTTACATATACCAACTTAAGGTATTTCTACGATTGAATTGAAGATTGTTTAAGCTTGGAAAGGGGTTTTAAGAGATATTGCAAGACTTAGGGTTTGTGGTTGAAATTAGTGGTTTTCACCTTATATTTTCACGCCCAAGGTTTGTTACTCACAAGGTTGTGTTTTGTTATTCTTTCTCTATAATCACAAGCAAAGGTTGCATTCGGCTTTAGCCGTGACGCGTTTTTACTTGGGATATTTTGTTATCAGTTTACTCACTCAAGGTGAGTTCATAGCCCCATGTTTTACAATTATTAAATTAACTCGTTTTTGGCGAATGAGAAAAAATATGCATGTTTTTACACACAAAGACGAAGTGTCATTTTATCATGATTATGCATGTTGGCGATATAAGTAGCGATATACCCACTATGCCCAATGAATCTATAATTGTTCAATTACTGGAATCGGAGCGTGAATGATTATTGATAGATCTATTTGGGATTGACTCTCCCGTCTCGGGTGACTTAGTTATCATTGGAGTAATGTACGTTTATCATGGAGAGGCCATTCTGGATGTTCTAGGTTAAACTATCATCAAGGGCAAATGTAGGCAATATTTATTATTTTGTATTACAATCTATGTCTGAGCTTACGGTGTTCTTGAAGATTAGGCAATACGTCTATTTGCTCGTTTTGTTGTATGTTCTGCATCTGTGCTACTAGAATTATCACGCCGGGCTTCTGCGTCTTGCCGGTCACCTGCATTTACAATTTACATACTAAACCTACTGGATATTCACCCAAACTTTTTGTTGAACGTTTTTTAAATGCAATGTTTTCAGCGAGGTCGGTCATTAACGCATGAGGTGAGAAGGTAACTTTGGTGGTGTTATATTTTGAAGTTCATGCATATAGAAGATTTGTCGAATCACATTTTGTATATCGGTTATGTCATGCATTAAAGATTTAGTCGCATCACATTTTGTATATCTGTTATGGGCTGGAAATCTTTGTAATAATAACAAGTAAGCAAGTAAAGCTTCGGGATTTTGTAACACATACTTTATTAAATCCAATGTATCAGTTTTAAACGACTTTTTGGTTGTTCTTATATTATCTTGTGTTATTGATCTGAGAAGTAACACGCCCCGGACCCTTATTCTGCTGCGACCTAATTTGGGGGTGTTACAGTCATTCTCGTCTTCACGAAGGAACAAGTACATATGCGTGGCGGTCGATTACTTGTCGAAATGGGTTGAAGCGAAAGCGCTCCCCACCAACGACGCCTGAGTTGTTTGCAAATTCCTGAAATCTCTCTTTTCTCGGTTTAGAACTCCCTGCGCTATCATTAGTGATCGCGGTACTCACTTTTGCAATGACCAATTCGCAAAGGTCATGCTTAAGTACGGTGTTACTCACCGTCTTGCTACCGCGTATTGCCCACAAACTAGTAGGCGAGATAAATTAGATGACGCACTTTGGGCCTTCCGTACCACTTTCAAAACACCCATCGGGTGTACTCCTTACAAGCTCGTGTACAGAAAGGCATGTCATCTACCGATCGAGCTCGAGCACAAAGCCTATTGGGCCTTGAAGCATGCAAACTTTGACCTTAAGTCCGCGGGTGATCACTGGAAAGTTCAACTCAATGAATTAAATAAATTTCGTGATCAAGCCTACGAGAACTCTTTGATCTACAAAGAGAAGACAAAGAAGATCCACGACTCCAAAATTAAGAACCACGTTTTCAACGTTGGTGACCTAGTCCTTCTTTTTAATTCTTGATTAAAGATTTTCTCGGGTAAACTTAAAACCCGTTGGACCGGATTGTTTACCATTGCCCATGTGTACCCTTATGGCACCGTCGAGTTATCTCAAACCGACGGGCCAAACTTTAAGGTGAACGGTCATAGACTTAATCACTACTTTAGAGGGGACGTACCACATATGGTTGTCTCGGATCTCCAAACTTTCCCCAAGGACCAATGAATTCGGGGATCAGGTCAAGCAAAGTGACCTTAAACAAGCGCTTCATGGGTGGCAACCCATGCTTATCCTAATATTAATAGTAGTAATGAATAAGTGTTTTGTAACGTGAGGAGGTGTGCCTTTTCCATTCTCGTGTGCTTGTGTTTTGTGATGATTGTCCAAGATTGTCCTGGATTTTTGAAGCCTCTCGTGCTCGTAGTTTTGTCCTTCGTTCACTCGAGCTTCAAATCCTCAGCTACATTTTGGGAATCCAATATCCAAATCTTATCGACTAACATTTATCTTTTGGCATACTTAATAAATGGCCTTAGATTTACGTAGAAACCCTTCTAAAAACATTAAGAACAATGTTTAGTTCTAGTATGGGGGGATCTATCGATTTGATTGTGCCTGCAGTCGTTGTTTTCACGTAATCCTGTTTTTACCACCAAAATACCAAAAAAAATGAAAAAATTTATAAATTTTCAAAAATAAAATAAGTGTTTTGTCACAATTTTGACTTTCCTGCTGGGTAGAATAAGAATAAATTTTGACTCGATCGAGCGTGTTGGGCTCTAGCTTGTTCCTTAACTTTTAGACTAAGCATTCGCGGATCTTTGCGAAGAACGGAAAATGATAGAGTTAAGTATGAGTTGGATGCTAAACAAGGATTAGTTGGAAATCTTAAGAGCTCATAAGTGTAATTTGTGGCTTTTTTTCTCCCATAAGCTCCTAACCGGACTAATAATACGTGCTATTTTTGAAAATTAAACTTAAATCAACAAATTTTAAAGTATAGTCGATATCAATAATTTTAGTTTAAATTTATACTTGAATTTTCTAAAATGAAATTTTCTCTATATCATGGTAATATAAAGTAAAAAAAAAGTGGTAATAATTATAAACTGTGGGCTGATAAAAGTTTGTTGCATCTTGCCGGCTCACAACCGATGTTACAGCCTTCTAAAGAAAGCCCACAGTAAGAATAATAATTCGAGACCGACACTAGTACAAAAAGTGGATTTGGTCACACATGGGCAAAATGGAACGGCCACACATTTACATATTTATGTGACCAAAGGTACCAAAAAAGACACCATTTACTAATTAGTCACACATGAACATTTTTATCGTGTGACTATTAAAACTGTATTGCCACACATTCGAACATCATGTGGCTAAAAGTAACAGGTAATTTTGTTTGGTCACATATGAATTTCGAACGTGTGACCAATACAAGTAAGCTTGAAGCATTGGTCACGATATACATATAAATAGTGACAAATATTTGTCACACACTTGAACAATGTGACTAAATGCCACATATGGTCACACTAAACGTTTTGTCACACATTATTTTAGTGTAGCCAAATTCCGTTACATATGGTCACGTAACTTAATATGTGTGTCTAAAGTTTAGTTTGTGTTAGCTTGCCAAAAGCTAATGTGTTTAGTCACATTTACTTCTAACACTGTGACCAAATGGCATATATGGTCACACTAAACGTTTTGTCACACAATCATAATATTCATGTGGCCATTTGATGATCAATAGTCACACAAAATACACATTTCTTCAATTTAAACACCATATGGTCACACTTATTAACACTTTTGGTCACTTTATGCTTAGTTGTATGTGACTAAATACCCAAAACAAACATGCTTTGTGTGGCTAAATATTACAAAAGGTCACACAAACATCAAATTCATGTGGCCATTGGATGATCAATAGTCACACAAAATACATTTATAAAATTGGTCAAAACGGGGCTTTTCAAAGCTATTGATTCTTTAATTCCCCTTGATGAACACTTAGCTACTTTTTGAGGTAATTAGTCGAGGGGGATTGAGATTCTTGGTTTTCTAAAGTGTTTACTTATGGCATTGCGTGAGGACACAACAATAGTTTAGTATGGGGAATTTGGTATGTGCTTAAATACACATACTTTTTACCTAATAAAACGACCCCAAATGATGAAAAACGGACATAAAATGCCAAATATATGCTTGTTTTGCTATATATACTATGCAAGTACCGGATATTCACTAAAGGACAAAAAAACGAAGCCAAAACCGACAAAATCGAGCACGGGAATGAAAAGAGCATGAAAAGTCAAAGTCAACCAAAAAAGTCAACCAAAAAGTCAAAAGTCAATGATGAAGCCGATATCGAAGAAATACTTAATGGGCCAACACGCACTCATCTAATGGGTCGGGTCAGCCCATTAAGCATATAGAAGACTTAAGCTTTTATGCTTACTTATAATAAGTCCATAAACCCTAATTTGGCCCAAACTATTTAAACCTAAGCCCAAAAACCCACTTAACAATGTTAGCCCCAACACCCTTTACACTGTTTGCACAGTTAGTCCCTATGATTTTGCATCGTTAGTCCTGAAGGACTAACACTGTCAGTCCTTAACCACTAACACCATTAATCCTAAACCTAACGCCCTTTAACACCCCGTTACCCTAATTGAACAAACAGCATCCCACATCCCTCTTTCCCGCCAACACGACAAATATCACTCTCATACTCACCCCACATCAAACCCTTCATCACATGGGCTCAATGCCACCTTAGCAATCCCACACAACCCTATTCGTCAAAATAAAAAACAAAATTTAAGGTAGAGATCATTTTACAATGGTGACCAAGAAATTTAGATGGCTGGAGATGGAAGCTTTGAAGCTCCTCACACAACAAACACAACAAGCACAAGTGCTAGCTAGAATTCGGCTATAAATAGACTAGATTATTTCAGTTTTGAGAAAGTAATTTAAGAGTAGTGTAGATTTATTTTTTCAGTCTTATTCACTACTTTTCTTTACTTTAAATTATACTTTACTTTTCAAAGCAATGTAATTTTAAAATTTTAATGAAATTCAAGTTTTAAGTTTTAAAATTCTGTTAATTTTAATCATGTCTTTACTTAAATACATTTTAGCTTAATTTATGTTCTAAAGCCATTTTCATAAGCTAATTAGCTCACTTACTTATGTCTAACTCAGTTAAGCTTTTTCAAAAGCTTAACTAAGTTTTTACTCAAAAATCACCTCAAAAAGCTAACTTGGATGATAAGCTTACAAGGGAAGAGCTTATGGGTATTTACAGCTTATTTAATAAGTTGAGCTTGTAGATTAAGCTTGAAAAAGCTATTTGAGTCCTTGTTTAAGCAAAGGACTAATGTACACTTTCATTTTCATTTTTAGCTTATTTACTGTTCATTTGCTTATTTAAGCTTATTACTGCTTATGTCTGCTTATTTATGCTTATTTATATTGTTTAATGCTTATGTATGCTTGCTTAATGTTTTAATTTTCTTTGCTTAAGCTTTTCATTAAAACTGCCAAATTTTAGTCTTTAATACTGCTTAATCTAGTTTGCTTATTTTTATTTCTTAATTTTATGTTCTACTTGCTTAAAAGTATTTATTATACCACATGCTTAAACTGTTTTTGGTTTTCACAAGTTTTCTTAAGCTGTTTTAAGCTTAAAATGGTTTTTCAGATCCTTAAGGGGTGTTTGGGTCAAGGTTGTCAAATGGGTCAAAATGGGTATAAACTTGTTTTTGGCATTCAAGTCAGATTTAATAAGCTCTAATTAAGTCTTTAGGATAGTTTCTATAAGCTTAGAATAAGTTTTGTTAAGTTTTAAAGTTTGTTTTACCAAATAAGCAAGTCTGCTAGGCCTATGGGTTCTCAAACAACTTATCTGATGAACTTCCTTAAAGTCTACTTGAAGAGCGGATTTTGTGAGTTTCATTAGTATTCATTTGCAGCTGTCTTGAGTGTTCAATCTTTGGAGTGGCCTTTTAACCTTTTTTTCTTTTTTAGCTCAAAAGTCATTCTAGTTTAGGTATTTTACTAGTTGTTCTTAAATGACCAATATTGCAGTTAAATTGTGGTTAGAATCAAGCTACACCTTGGTTAATTTTGATTTAAGTTAGCTTATTAAAGTATGGTTTTAATCTTTCTCAAGTTTTCAATTAGTAAAAGTCATTTTTTTAGTCTTAACTCTATTGCTACAAAAGTAAATTTTCACACCAAGTCTAAATTAATAAGTAAGTCTGTCATTACCAACAAGTACTTTCTTAGCTTATTTTACTTATCCAATTTTTTTCATTATTTCCTTCTAATGTGTCTCTTTTGTTATACATCTTTGTAACTGCATTTTAGGCCTTTCATCGCTTATTCTCAAGATGCTTAAATCGTTTCCTTAAATATTAGCTTGAAATATTCATTTGTCCTTTAAAGAGTCATTTTCAAAGTTCACTGTTTCATTGCCTTTTGATGTTTTCAGCTTATTTGATTTACTTATTTTTATTCATTAGTGCTTATTAAGGCTAGGTTAATATCTATTTTCATCTTATTAGGTTTCTCATTGCTTATTTTGTCCTAGAATGTCCAAACAGCTTAAGCTAAATGTGATATAAGCTTATAAGCTCACTGTCATCCTTTTCCTGCTTATTTCTGGCTTATTAATCAGTTCTGTCACTAAGTCCTTTTTCAAAGTTTCTTATTTTAGCTTATAGTTTAGGTTTTTCAAAAAAAATGAAAAAAAATGTTTGTAAAAAAGAGAGTCAATGGGTCCGAAACCTATGAATGACCTCCCCCTTTCATACATAAGCATTAACACCAACACCACACACAAACCTCTGCCTTGTGACGTTTCAATCACCTGTTTAGCTTGCAACATTAAATACATAACCCCTTGATTTAGCCATTTAGCTTGCAGCCTATTTTATCTTACTCCTAAGGTTATCAGATGCTGGTAACTCCGTTATATTTTCTTAAATTCAGCATGTTTCAAACAAGTACTTTTTTGTAATTTTTTTCAACATTTTAATTATAAATAGTTTAGATAATCACCTATTTCACATACATTCCATTTACATAACAACCCTTATTTCTCCAAATACCTAAACACGATCTCTAAATTACTAATTGCCTAATAAAACCTTAAACCGCCCCAACAGCCCCAGCACAAATATCGCAACTCCACAAAATAACTTTTTTTTTTAAATTTCTATTTATCATTTAGACTTGTTAAAAATTAAATATGCATTTTTTGGGTTAAAGTTGTAGAATTTAATTTTTTAAAGTAACGGCTATTTGAATCCCATTAGTTCGTTTTTTAGTGATTTATAGTAGCGTCCTTGAACATCCCAACTTGCTATCTCATTATTTAAGCAGTGCCTTTACTTGCTTTTTTGATCATTTTATATAGAATTAAAACCAAATCAAGTCTTCAGAATCAATTCAAACCATCAGCGATCACATTCCACAGATTTTCAATTACGCTGACCTCCTTGATGAAACAAGTCCCCGAAGTCTTTCTTTTTATTACAGTTTACTTGGTCAAAATTAAATTTCCCTTTTTAAAAGCCTCTTGGAATATATCATTGATATTTTTGATTTATCCTATATTATATAATTTAATATTATATATATTATTATATATTATAAATAAGTAAAAAGAAGTCAAATCAGTGGGCCTAATAAATACTGCATTACAACCTATCGCGACCACCAAATGACTAACATCGAGAGCACTCCAAGAAAGTTACTCCCTACCGGGTATTCCGCCCTTGGATTCACCCATAGTAACCCTTGATTTGATCTATCTTCTAGGATCACTAAAGATCAACAATAAAACTTAAAAAATTCCCCTTAGAAACCTACCAATAACCCCACCTTAGATCCCCGCATGATCTAGGATTGTATTCACGAGGATTACAATACTCTATTACAACCAAATTGAATAAGTTTTTGAAATTGGATGAATTCAAGTCCTAACCTTAACCTAGAAGAGACTCGATTCTTAAAGAAAGAGGTATTGAAAAGAATAATCCCGACTAATAACACACAAGTTAGATTAGGTATACATAGATGTGTGTGTCTCTCTTGCAGATATGTGGTAGTCTTCCATAGCAATTAATAAAAAAGGATAAATTAATAGATACAAGAAGTTGTTGGTACTTAGGGGACATGAAAGATAAAAAGAGAGAAAAATGTTTGCATGATGAGGAATACAAAGGCAAGAGCTTGAGGAATACAAAGCCAAGAGGGGCATTTGAAAGGCCAAAATCCCAAAATGGTAACAACCATTTCGAGAATGGCGCCTTAGCCATGTGTCAGCGCACTAGAAGCCTGACATGGTTTTTTGGGATTTTTGGCTTAAAATACACGTCTTAGCAAAACTCTCATATACTCACGCTTTAAAAACATTTGCACATCATCTTTACAAATATTTCACTTTGACAAAAAATATCTTTCATGAAGTAGTTCGAAGAAGAATTAGAGATTAATTGTCCAATATCAAGAATAGACAGAAAAACTATTGAGCAAACATGTATGTTTGGGCTATTCCCACAATGTAAATGAGCTTAGCTTAGAGAAAAACTAACCATGGGTATTAAAGAAGTGTATATTTGAGTATTTGGCTAGATTAGAATAATTGGACATATCCAATAATGGATATCCTTGGCTCAAAAAGAGTAAGTGAGTATGCTTGGAATTGGGTAATCTGAAAATTTTAGAATACAAATGTAATTAAGCATTGTGTGGATCAATAAGAGATCCTCAGTAAAGAGTTTGCATGATTCAGTGGTTGGAGCCAAAAATTCAAATTTGAATGTGAGAATGTGAATTGACAAAGTGTGTAGGGGAAGCGTTGTGAAGTATGTTTTGAGGTGTTAATTTAATTTCAAAATCAATAGTCGTATGTAGTGAGTATGAGAATAAGTTTGAGTGTGAGGGTGTGAATACAATTATCCAAATTCATTGAATGTCTTCTGTGTGAGAAATTTGAGTGATGAAGATAGATGAAAATAAGGCAAATGTGTAGCCTGTAGAAGAGTAGTATGTGATTTATAGAAACGAGTCCTTAGTGGAAAAGTGTTTAGGGGAGCCAAGGAAGGACAACAATAAAAAGAAGGTACATTGTGTAAAGATATGCTGAGTTGTCCCCCATTGGAGTTAATTGAAAAAAAAAGGTTGATATTGCGAAAAAGGTTTACGCTTATGTTGTTAGTGATGATATCTATTAAGAGTGATGAATGAAAAGTGATGGTAATTTAAGGCTTGTATTGAGTTAATAATCACATTGCACTCCGATTAAGAGATAAAATATATGGCCATGATGAATAGAGAATGATTTGAGGGTGTGTATATAATTTGAGGATTGTGTGGGAATGTTGAAGTATAAATACCGCATTTGTTTATAGAAATAAGGATTAACAAATGATGTAGAAAAGATTAATAAGAGAGAAGTGAGGTGTAGGAGACATTAAGAAACAAATATTGAGTTGTAAAATTATTTTTATATAACAAGATATGAAGGTCAAAGTAGAATTAACCTTCAATACCACAAACTCAATTATGTCATTAGACTTTAATCCGGATGATTATCAAACAATGGATTTGATCACTAATCATCTGGATGCTAACAAGTTAGATTCTTGCATCTAAGTAAAGCATATCTCATAAAACGGGAAAGGAGCGATTTACGTAAAGTTGACATTTGATCTTAGTATTGACACCAATAAGGAGTTAAAACACGTTACATGATTATGAACACGAAATTCGGATAAGGTCAAATGTTACAATACTTATGATTTAATGGTATAGTTAAAGTAGATACATACTAGGTGTAGTAAAAATGACTTCTGTCAGCCTTGGCTAGAGGCGTTTGATAAGAGAATTGAGTTGACTTTTTGTTGAAAACAGGAGGATTTGTTTTTGCTCCTCTCTAGGTCTAAACCTCATTTGGAGTGTTCCTAAATCCTCAAGTATCATGTACATACCTTTATTGAAGTTTCCAAATGTGTCAGGAAAGAGAAAAGCCGACAAAACAATTCTGTAAAAACGGATGTCGTGAGTGGCTGTGCCACTTTGACGCTGACCACCGCGCCAGAGTCCCATGTCCGGTTTTCTGGCTTGTGCGTATGTGTTTTTTTATTTTAAGTGTTTCGAATGTTTATTTGTCATCATTAAAACATAAAGGATATCCGAGTCAATGTTGCACCAATAATTATTATTTTTAGTACCCATTTAGTTATGTTCAACCTTAATTGTTATGTATATTGCTTGTATCTTTAATACTATGCTAGACTAAATTTATTTATTTAGGATTGCATGAAACTTAGTTTTTGATATTTAATCTAGTGTCTCTTATTAGTGGTGTGTGTGTTAGCAGTTGAAAACTGGCTAGGATCATAATCTAGTTTGAACGGCAACTAAAAACACGTCTGATTGATGCCTTGTCTTAGGTTATTAGTTAAAAAGGGTATTTAAAGCTTATACTATGCTATTGGATGTATTTGTAAGCAATCTGACAGGTGTTATTCTCTTAGGGTAGTATATAGGCATGGGGCGGGCTAAACGACAATAAGTAATAAGGAATACTCTACATTACACTAGCAATGACATGACAATGCAATATATTAGATAGAGTGATGCCTAATTTCTTTTAATAAAAACTACGTCAGGTTTTTGATGTGTCGTTGTGTAGTTGTTATTTATGTATCAAGTTTTACTATTTATTTTATGCCGACTATACCTAAAAACAACACTTTAACGAGCAGTGTACCCGATCAGATGTAGCTTCGTTGGTAAGTAGGGTATTGATCACTAAGAGCGAGAGATTTAATATCTAATTTATCAGTATTTTAGTTATCTATGTTAGTATTAATTAATTAAAGCTCTAAGCTAATGATGAAAGGGGGTTTCAGCCTGAGAGACTGGCATGATTTTGGTGTCTAATCTAAGGTTTTGATGACAATTAACACACACAAGTTGATAGACAAAAGATAAAGAAGCGATCGAGCCTTATGTAAGGAAAATGATATTAGCCATGTTTAATTAAATAGAACGTTGGTTTGATTATTTAGTGCAATGAATGACTTATCTCGAGGGTAATAAACATTCTTAACTTTGGCCAGTACTTACTTCCTAAGACCTAAACACAGATTGAATCCTGTCATAATTAAAGCACCGCATAAAGTATTTTATTGTTGATTATAATCTTACTTAGGAGTTAATTACTGATCTTATTAGACCCTAGCCCCATCGGACTTTTACTAACTTAACTTGCATATATAGAGAGCTATCCCTAACTCTTACCTACCCCACACAACACCGAAGTTGCAACGCATTAAATATGTAGGACTAGACCCAGTTGAATGATAGGTCTCATAATTAAGCACGTAAACGAGTATGAATTGATAAACATAATCAACAAGCAAAGATAAATTAAGCATTCGAGATAAACAAACCAAACATTATATTATCATAAACATGGCTAATACCTAAAGGTATTAGCCGATAGTCATTGCAACAATACACGAATTCATAGATGAACGATTAAAGTAAAGAAAGATTACCCTAAATCCGTATGCTATATAAGTGTAAAATATTACAGAGTTTCCCATTGATTGGAGCCACATTTGCAGACCTTTTTGGCTTCCCTAGAACTTCCTTGGAAATCGAACTTGAGGCTAAAACAAACCCTAAATCGTTATTTAAGGTTATGGTAATTATTGACTCAGAAAATTGGCGAAAAACGGCGTACTGAACTCACTACGAGAATCGGGATTGGTTGGCGTATGGCTACACGCAAAAATATTCTAGAAATTTCTTGGGCAGTTTTGGATACCCATATCCACTTTTGGATACCCATATCTATATACGCCATATCCATTTTGGAATACGCATATCCGCGTGAAATGTGTTTTTTTCATTAGTTTTTGGACTCAGAGTATTCATAAACAGCGTATATAGACTGCGTATTTCTTAAAATTCACAGCAATGTCTTGAGGTTCTTCAAAGTCCTTTAGAACGGCGTATGCTTCTTAATGATATGCTATAGGGTTGATCCTTGAGTGCGCTGCTAAACTTCTCAATCAATCTGTTAAATCATTCCATATTACATTTATTAACTGTACTTTAATACTTATCCAAGCTAGATGCGCGTAATGGAAGCAAATTGGTACGCCGATTGGAAGATGGTCAAAACGCGCTTCCTTGTTGAATTTTGTCGTTGATACCCGTAACTCTTATTGGATACGGCGTATGTGTCAAAATCACAATCTTCAAATGTCTTCGATTTAGCTCTAAAAATTATGCGCCTTTTACTTGTCTTCACAAAACACCCTTAATTACTGCATTACAACGTTAAATGCAATTAAGTACAAATAATGAATAAATTATATAAAAGTGGGCAAAACAGATGGGATAAATGATATAATAAAGTGACGTTATTTGATGTCATCAAATATCCCCCCACTTGAATCCTACTTATCCTCAAGTAGACTTTATAAAAGTTTCAGTTTATGAAAATATGTCCTAACCGAAGTTGAGGATTTTCCGTTTAAGCATCGTTTTGTCCTAATCACCTGTACATAACCAAGCTCCTCACAAAATATGGAAATGAAAACACTCAGATCACTCAACTAATCTAGGGTGCAACATTTAAGTAGTACGCTCAATTGCTCGTAATCGTAGATAACTTCCGTATCATAGGCTTGGTAAGAGATCCACAATCTCCACCGCCTATAGCAGATAAGAACAAGTCAAAAGCAAATTGGGTAAGAAGGCTACGGTATGATCATTCAACAGTCTTTTACCATAAGTACCAAAAAACAACAAGGCATCTATAACGTACATACACGGCCAGAACAACGAATAGAAACATATAACAAACCAAACACATCCCCGTTCGTTTTACCACGGTTAAGGTGAAGAACGTGATAAAGGTAGGCGCTTCAAACTTACGAAATCGAAAGTTGTCATCCAATAAGGCAGCTGATACATGCATACATGACCGTAACGACGGAATAGACATGCATGCTCGAACAAGTCCTCGTTCGAGTAGACATTAAGGTTAGTTGCTAGGAAATGGAAGTAAAATGGGTGTTAAACAAAATTCACAAAACAAATAGATTAAGCCACCAAATAAGGTACGATTGCTAGTAACTTTCCCCCAACCATTCCATGACAAAGACTCGAACATATAGACAAACGCCTCGATCATAGAAATGACAAAGACAACCTAAGTTGGCGTTCCCATAACGGTCAATTTCCCTTACATCATGCTCTTTACATACTTTTACATAATAAGTGGTGATATCAGCCACTTTTTACAAGACTTTACATCGTTGATTTTTATAACGTATCAACGAATAATCGATCCTTCCAAGTAATTCCTTCGGTATAAACTTCTTTTAAGCCGACTATTTTTCTTCATTCTTTTTTTCTTTTTTTTAAACAATACATCATAAATCTCGGTTTAATTCCATCGTCTTCACTATCATAATTCATCCGGATAATCTTTTCCTTGTAGTACTTCTTCTTCGGACATGATTCATAATCGCGAAAGTAGCGAAACTTACGAGCTCCATAATTTTCCCATTGCATTATGCAATTTCTCGACCATTATAGAGATAGAAAAATTTCACTTTGACACAGGAAATACAAAACTTTACACGAAAGCAACTAGCAACATTGATTAAAATATGCTTAATCTACACGGTAGGCTAAGGTGCAAAGGTGTAACAAAACATATAATATTGTGTAGAAAAAGAAAGGAATGGCTCAACAGGTTGTTCTAGGGGATTTTACTCTAAAAATAAGAGTAATCAAAGGTTACACGGGATTTAACTAACCAGTATGGTTAGTTATTTTTACAACATGTAGGCTATTTTTGGTTTAATCCTAGAAAGAAAATATTCCTCCATCTAAATCTATAGTACTAATAATTGCGGTCTATAGTGATATACCAGGCCAAGTTCTAAAGTCCACTACATCACCGGCACACTCATAATTTTGTGGAATTTTTAGTAAATAGTTAGAAATGGAATAGGCTTAATTCTCATAATATGTATCAAGGGTTATAGTGCGCTAGGTAATGTAACTAGTGATTTTTACAAAAGTCATGCTAAAAAATATTTAAATTTGGCCTATTTTTAAGCTTGTAGCATGTTATTTTATAAAAAAGAAGACAAGTACATTCTAATTCTCCATCCCCCCACTTAAATTATACAACGTCCTCGTTGTATAGATAAAACACTAGAATTAAAAGGGTAAATAGAATTAGAACTGAAAACTCCCTGATGTTTTGCTCGTGATAATTCTCCAAGATGAGTCCTTGAGCAAAAAGCATGTTGACTAGGGCTTCAGAATGCCTGGATAAGTTCAACACAAGTCTTTTTCAGATTATACCATATCATAGTTTCATCAAGGTCCTGCATAAGAGATTAGAAGACAAGTGCAAATTCTATCTCGCTATAATGGTACAAGAAAACAATTAAACACACAACTGTACAGGGATCAATACGCCGTATCCCAAACCCTAGGATACGCCGTATGGTTCCTGTAAAAACAATTAAATTACTAGAAATTAAATATTAAGTTTTAAAAACTGATAACGTCTAGACACGTCTATACGCCGTATCCAGAGGGGTTCGATACGCCGTATAGAGTGTCTGGGAAGACAGACTCGTGCAACAAACAATTAAAATGCGACAAACAATTAAAATGACCGGGTTGTCTCCCGGGAAGCACTTTTGTTTCAGCTGGTCTTTAAGTTTGACCTTTTTCCTTCTATTTTTATTCATCCTCCATAATATGCTCGCACTTCATCCTCGAGAGCGAACATATTCAAATTATAAGGCAAGTATTGCTACTTCTTGCAAATTCATGTCGAGCACAACTTCTTTTGTCCATATCATCATCGTGAATGATGGCAAAACCTGAAATAATAAACAAACTTCTGACGAAGGACAGGTATATCGATCAAAGTTTTGGCATACTCTTCCCTTCTCCTTGACCTAATTATGTAATATAAAAGCTTTTGAGGACAATAAGTTAATAGGAAAGGAAAGGGAGGAGGTCATCGTTAACATCCTTATACCCAATTACACAGGAAAATTTCATTTTATAAGAGTCAGTTTTTACAAAAGTTGGCTCAAAATCAACATATCGATTCGTTTTAGGCTCCTGAGGTGTGTCCAAATCATTTAATTATATGTAATTACCATAAGTTAGGTCGAATGGTTCATCACCCTCTCCTATAAGCTTTATTTTTAAATCAAGACTTTTTTTTATCACAAAGACCCTTTTGATTATGCTAGTGGCGGGCTTAATACTTTTAAAAACAAGTTTTTCTTCCCGACCCTTAAAGTGATCTTCCTTTAGAAGACTTCAATCTTGGAATGGGCAGTTGACAAAATAGTCCGTTTTGAGGATTAAGGGACATCTTCATCCTCGGTTAGTTCTATAGATGATGAAGTTTATATGGGAATATAAATTTTGCCTATCCATACTAGCACCTTTTCGGCGATACCCCTAGGTTGTTTTATGGTTCGTCAGCTAGTTGATAGCAACCTAGTGTGAGATAAAATTCCTAGACCAAGGTTGGTGTAGGTAGAGAATGGCATAACGCTCACACTTGCTCCTAGGTCAACAAGAGCTTTATCAAAACAGATATTATGAATAAAACAAGGTAAAGTAAAGCTCCCTAGGTCTTTTTCTTTCTGAGGCAAGGTGTGATCATAAGCATCCAGAATCTTCACATCTTGTGCCCTCTCTCCAATCGTCATAAGCGCAGTTTTGCAGTCGTCTTGGGAAAGGACGTGTTTCAGAAAATAAGCTCCTGATTCTGCGTGCCCGAAACGGCATATGACCACATCCGACATGGCGTATCTAAAAAAAAAATCAGCTTAGCAGTTGAGATCGATTTAATTAGGCTTGAGGGTTTTTGTCTCCGAGCTGGGCAAACTCTAAACCCTCTTTCTTACAAGACCTTGCTAACTGTTCGATTTGTATTTCCAAGGTCTTATACAAGCTTCCTTGATATTTTTATTGCTGCATCGGTAGAAGCTTGGATCTCCTTGATTATGTTCGAGTTTTCTTCATGCCTTTTAGCTGATTATGCCATAAATTTGGTCAATGATTCTTCCAGGCTTGTTCTCCGATCAGGATACGAAGAGTTTCCATTGTTTTGTTGGTAGAATCCTGGCCCAGCTGCTCTATATTGTCCTCCAGGTTGATAGGGTGCACCGAACTGTGTGTAGTAAGCTTCTTCTAAAGTTTTCCCTTCTTCCTTTTGTGGACAATCTTTTGTATAGTGTGGTCCCTTGCATAGTTCGCATCCGACCTGAGCAGGGTACACTTTCTCACTTACTTTCTTTATTTCTAGTCCGAGATTATTGAGTTGGGCTTGGATAGCAGCAAGCATGTCAGAAGTTTTAGTACTTCTGGTTCTTGAAGATGTTCCATTATGCCATTTCTGGGAGTATTCAGCCATTTCTTGGATGGCTATTTTAGCATCAACGGCAGTTTTGGAAGGTATGGCACCCTTTGAGTCAAGAATTTGTCGAGTTGGAACATCGAGCCCATTATAAAACAAGATGACTTCCTGCATGTCGGTTAAGTAATGTTGAGGGCACTTCATCAGCAATTCTTTAAATCTTTCCTATGCACGAAAAAGGCTTTTGTCGGCTTCCTGCTGGAAGTTGTTAATCTCCTCCATTTTCTTTGCGGTACGAGCAGGTGGACAGTATTTGTTTAGAAATTTAGTTTTAAGAATTTCCCAGGTTGTAATTGAGCCTGATAGCTGGTTCCTTAGCCACCTGCTTACGGCTCCGATAAGGGATACATGGAAGGCTCGAAGCATGATTTAATCTTGAGTTACTTTTGGGATGTGAAATAAGTCAACAATCTCTATAACCTTCTCGATGTGCTCGTTTGCATCTTCGTGTTCCGAGCCACTGAAAGTATTGTCATGAAGTTCTTTGCGAAATTGCCCATTCAATTCAAAGGGAGTATCTTGGTTGATTGTGGGCCTAGTAACGCCCGACCCGTAATTCTCTCAGGTTTTGCTCATATACTGCTCCATTATTTCCGTCATTGTTTCTCTTACTTCTTCCTTTGATTGTTTCTCGATGTCAAAATTGTGATCAAACTCTGGTGAGTTCGATTCTACGAGGCTTGGTGTATCGAAAAGCCTCCTTCTTGAGCGAAATTTTTGTTCCGGGTTTTCAAAAGGTGAGAGTAGTTCCTTTGTAGAACTTCTTGTCATGCACTACCTGAAACAAATGACAATAAATCAGTAGGAAAAATCCTGATAGAAAATTAGAAATCGAAAACAAAAGGGATTTTTGGTCTATACTGTATCAGATGACAAATACGCCGTATCACTTAGTCTGAATACGCCATCTAGGTCGGTTTGGATGTCAGTAACGCCTTAATGAGTATAGCAGAATATGTTGTATGTACGAATAAATAGATACGCCGTTTAGACTGTAAAACTTAATACGTTATCGGGTAAGAAAGGTTTTTGATACGTCGGAATCCAACTGGTGGATACGGCGTATCAGGTGATAAGTCAGAACAAGACACTATTTAAAAACAATTAAATGCGAGAATTTAAACAAACAATGCGAATAAATACAAATCAGAATTAAATAATTAGATTACACTAAACTAAATGTAATTAATGGTATAAAATATTAATAAGAATAAGGTTAAATATAATTCACTCCCCCGGCACAAGCTGTCCGTTGTATGGACAGTTTAATTGATATCAATTTTAAAAAAAATATTTAGCCGACAAACCTAAAACAACACTTTAACCGAGCAGTGTACCCGTCAAGATGTAAGAGTTCGCGAATAAGTAGAGGGTTTCCGAACACTAGAGTGGAACATTACTCCTAAATTCTATAATATATTTAATTAGTCTATTTAATGGTTAAACCTATGTTTAATACTCTTCTAATGATAAGGGGTTTTCACAGGCCTGAGAGACTGGCACGGGTTTTGCTGGAAACAAATATCGAATTCAATAACAATAAACACGAAAGAAGAAAATTAAAAGAAGAAAAGCGTACAAGCCCAAATGAGTAGAAAATTGATTAGCCATATTAAATCCGGATACAATGTTGATTTGTATGATTTAGTGGCAATGACTTACTTATCACTAAGCGAATATCATTCTTAAGACTTATGCGGGACATCAACCGTAAGACCTAGGCCCACACACGATTAATCTTCGTCACAATTAATGCAACTGCATAAAGCATCCTTTAGTTTAATAATAATTAACATTAGAGAATCAAAGCATGTGTATCGATGTTAAAACCCTAGCCCAACGAGACTTTACCCACTTATATTTTGATGAAGCTTTATATATACTGGTAGTCCACTATTCCAATCTTTATCAGTAAATTAAGAGCATGATTGTTGAAACATAAACGGGTCACTTACCGATCCAACTAAGCTCATAATTTAAAGACAAAGACAGAATGTTATTTGTGATCCTATTGGTCCAGTAATATGAAAGACGATATGGAGAGCTAAACTGGTATCTAGATTACTTGGTCCGTATCACTAGATCTAGTTGAATGATAGGTCGCATATTCAAACACATAAACAAGTATTAGGTAATAAACATAATTAAACAATCAACATAAATTAAGAAATCGATTTTAAAACAAACCAAACTTTGAACTTTCATTATAAGATGGTCTAATAACCCGAGGGAATTAGCCACACCATTGTAAATATACAAGCTTAAATCAAACAATGAAAATCGAACGTTAAGAGAGTAAAAATTACACGATGTCTTCTACGGATCGTGACAATGTTAGACCTTGGTGGCATGATCTTCTCTTCTAAAATCGTATTTAGTGAGTAAGGTATAAAGAAAATGAATATTGCACACAAAAACTCATTTTTGAGTCCTTTTATTTATAGGGTCTTGAAAAAGACTCGAACGCCTAACTTATTTTTATCAAGGTCCGATACGCGTATTGGACTGGATTTCCTGAGTGCAAGCTACGTGATATCATTCCCAATTTACTTTATTTACTGCAATCTATCATATTGTTACTTCTAGATAACGCTGTTATGTAGACAGAGAGGATACGCCGTATTGAGAAATGGTCAAACGCGTTATTCTATGAGAGTTCTTGGCTGCGGAATACGCCCGTACTTTTTTGTTGGATACGGCTATCGGTTAGAAATTATGTAATCTTCAATATCCTTGTTTTAGCTCCAAATTATGCTCCTTTTAGCTTTCTTATCATAAAACCACTCCTGGATTACTGCATTTAATCAACTTTAAAGCAATTAAGTACCAAATAATGCAATAATTATATAAAAGTGGGCAAAACAAATGTGATAAATGATATAATAAAGTGACGTTATTTGATTTCATCAATTACCTCTATAGCTTTTAATTGCCGATGGACCAAATAAGTCCATATGTAATAATTCTAAACATCTTTTAGTGAAAACCATATTTTTAGCTTTATGACTTACATGAGCTTGCTTCCTAATTTTGCAAGCATCACAGAAAAGCATATTCATATTTTAGATAGGTAAGTTTCTAAACTAATTATTTGATTACAACGATTGAATTAAAACGCATATATTGCGATGACCAATCCTTACTATGCCATAAGGTATGCATTATCCACAACCGTGCGATACTAAATTTGGTCTTGAGACTTATTTCCTAATTTCATTACGTATAAACCATTTTTCCTAATCTCGTTTCCTATGATTTTACCATCTTTAATTATTTCACTACCTTCTTCCGTGAATAAGACTTGACACTTATTGTCACAAATTTGACCGACACTAAGTAAGTTAAATGCTAAGTTATCTACGTGTTCTACATTAGATATAGTAAGAGATTCATTAGAGATTGTACATTTGCCAGTGATATTTCCTTTTAGGTTACTTCCAAAAACAACATTACCTCCGTCGTATGCTTTGTAGGTAGAGAATAAACTCTTGTTACCAGTCATATGTTTGGAGCAACCACTATCTTTGATCCATTCATCCGGTTCCAAGCATGTTCTCAAGCATACCTATTTTAACAAAAACAAATTCTAGCGTTTGGTCCCCAATATCTTATGGGTCAGAAAATATTAGTGTTGTACATCCCTTGCATTTGTTGCAATTGATTGGGATATTAAAATGGGATACAATTTCCCATATGTACAAAGCCTTAACTTTGTTGGTTGTTCCAATTCATAGGATAGAAGTTTTGATGAATTGGTTCTCTAGAGTTTCTTTCTAGTTGAGGTTGATGTTATGTCTATGGATAGAGAAGTGATATTTCTCCAAGGCGGAGGTGTTTTTGATCTAGAATCGGTTTTGACATAACCTATACCGTCTTTTAGGTGGAGGGTTTTAAAAACGGATCATTGAAAGTCGTCATCTTTCTATATTATAGAGTTTCGTTCCTAGTAATAACAAAATTCGATCTAGAAGACATAAGTGGACTAAAAACCGTGTTTTGTCCCTATTTCACCATTGGTGCGACTCACGGATCAGGCATGGAGGATCCGTCGACGCTTTTTTTCAGCGTACGATTCAACAAAACTCAAGATTTTAGTTTCGCTTGTTGACGCTTAACTACTATCAAATCCTAGACCTATATTACAACTAGGTGACTTTTGATTATTTAACATTTCTCTTAGTGAATTAGCGCTTTTATCAAATTTAACAAATTTAACTTTAGTTTTCTTAAGTTTAGCGTTTTTCGATTTAAGTTCTTTACATGGCTTACACGCAATCTCAATTTTTTTACTTCTCTCAAGTTTCTTAATTTTCTCGTTCAATTCTAAAATTTCTTTTTCTAAAAGATCTCTTTTAGTTTTCAAAATTTTATTCTTGTTAATGATTTTTAAGCTAATTTCACATAAGCTATCGTATTCTATTTGCATACTATCATTATCAAGAGAAGATGTGTAATCACCATAATAAGAAGAGTTAAGAGTTACCTTATTTAACGATTGAGCCATGAGACAAGTTTCATCGTTAGTTTTGTCTTCGGCGTCATTTTCGTTGTCGCTCCAAGAACCTCCAATGAATGCTTTTTGATCTTTGTTGCGATGTGGTTTTGGATAATCGCCAATTAGATGATTTGGATCACCGAATCTAAAACATTTTCGGTCACTCTTCCCTTTTTTCTCAACCTTGTTGTTGGAATGACTTCTTTTCTTCTCTTGGTTGCCTAACAAATTTACCCTTTCTTCTAAAGAACTTTTTAAAGTTCCTTGCGGCAATAACATATTCTTCGTCATCACTTCCGGATGTCGAAGTTCCATCATCACTAGACTCTTTCTTAGCTTTCAAGGCAATGGACTTAACTCTTTCCTTTTTGCCTCTATAAATTTCAAAATATTTTTCCATGACTACTTTATGTACTTTTAGATTGTCGATAAGCTCATCTAGAGCTAGTGAAGTATCAAACTTTTGATTTTCAATCACCGTGACCTTTCCCTCTTCATTATAGGATGTAAAGCCTAAGAAACTTTCTAACATAGTTCTTTGCTAGAGAAACCTTCGGCCAGACTTTAAGACTATAATAATATGTTAAATCTAGCAAACTACTATCAATAGATTCTTCCTTCAAGAATAGTAAATTGTTCCTATTGTTGAATAATAAATCCATTTTATATCCTTTACTTGGCATACCTTGTTGTTGCGTTTAACACCGATTGCAAATATCTTTTGCCATTTAACACATAAAAATTCTTTCATATTCCTTTTTAGGTAAAGCATAATAAAGAACCATTTTAGCTTCGTTATTTTTAGCAAGTTTATTTTTAAGATCGTCGGTTCTTCAAAGGGAACAACCTCTAAAACTTGAGTAACTTCATTTTTGGCAACCGGTGGAAAATCACCATTCAAGATAATATGCCAAATATCTAAATCTTTTGTACTTCATATAAGTTTCAAATCTATTTTTCTAATAAATAAAACGATCACTTTCAAAAAGAGGTGGTCTTTGCATTAGATTAGCCCTTCTAATATTTAAAATTCCCGAATCCATAGATCATTCAAGCCTTAATTGTAGAATATACGTTAAAGATCTTGGGGGGACAATGATTCGGTTAAAGGATTTTATGGAGACTAGAAGGTGGGGGGGGGGGGTTGAATAGTTTTTATCATTTTATAAATAAAACTTAGATTGTTGACTTATGTGAATTTAAGAGATATACACAAGTGTATATGATAGTAAAGCAATAAGTAAATAAGTAATCAATGATGTATAAACAAGTAAGGATAGGAAAGATCAAACCGATGACACAACGATTTATAGTGTTTTGGCTACAAAGCTCCTCTTCGCCCTACTCCACTCCTCAATTACCCAACTTGAGAGTTTTCTTCACTATGTCAACAAGCTCCCTTTAGGCGGAGAAAACCGTACACGTCACTTACACTTTTTCCGGTACTAAGCTAAATACCGAGTTCTACTTTGAGATAGAATCAATCTAACACACTATGTATTTTGTGGCCTAAATACTAACCTATCATACACATATGATACACACAAAACACAACATAAGAGATACAAGATAAATGATTATCACAACTGTGATGACATAACTAAACTAATAACACTTAAAGCTTCACATCTTTGTTAGTGTTCTTCACTAAAGAGTGGAATGAGTTGATCACTTGTAATGGATTATGAAACAAGTATAATGATCAAAGAATATGAAAATGATAAAAGCTAGAGAGAAAAATATTTATGAAGAGTTGTCTAAAATGAAGACTTAAGGTTGCTATTTATAGGCAAAATTTGAAATTCAAAATCTATCCCAACCAGCTGTCGCACGGATCCACCTAAGCCTAGATCCATCCTTTGGTTTTGCTGGATCCGTTAGGTGCAGCTGGGACAACTTTTGTCTTTTTATGATTAACCTCAAATCTTAACAAAATATTGTTTTGTACTTATGAATCTAGTTTATTAGATTCTTCTAGAAGTAAAACATTTCTTATCACTAATAAGGAAAGATCTTCTAGATTTGGAAAGATTTAGAAAGATTGTTTCCACTTATGGTTAATCCAATTTTGTCTTATATGATTAACATAACTAGCTTATAATTAATCATGTGTTTGTTTAAATCATTTGATTAGAAAAGGTTTATGCAAATGATAATATTTTTCTTTGATCATTAACTATGTTTAATAATGCCACATTCATACCTTAGTGATTTGTCGTCGTCAAGTAAACTTTCGACTAAATAACTTGTTTATGTAAACTTTTACGTAGTATGGCATTATATTTGTTATTATCAAAACATGAAGATCATTAAATATAAATATTGTTTTTACGTAAATATTTGTATTAACAGATTTGGACGAGATTCGGTTGAAAGTTACGGTTCAAAGTTGAGGTATTCGGTTT
>BQNB010038508.1:0-18323 GCA_026074375.1 Tanacetum coccineum | reverse complement strand
TAAAAGGTTAATATCTTATTTCTAACTCTAATCTTAATTACATCGTAATATTAAACATTACACGCATAATCATAGCATCTAAAATATCCAGAACCTAATATTACGAGCCTAAACCATCTAATAAACACATTCGTAAATAAGTACTATTACTTATTCAATTTTAACTTTATTGGGAAAGATGTAAAACCATTAGAAAATATTCATCATACACATTTAAAAGCCTTTAAAATCCTTTAATAGGTAAAACTTGTAACAGCCCAAAACATGTAACAACCAATTAAATGGTAAAGTTGTAACGGCCCATATACGTTTTTTAATACAGTCAACTTGTAACTGTTAACATTGATATTGTCGTCAATTCTGTCAATTGTAAATGCTGTATTCATGTGGTCCATTTGTAACGGTCCATCAAACATCATTTAAGTTTAAACCACAAACTCAAATACGAGTATAAAAACCTAACACACTAACAAAATTCATTACACCATTTTTATTTCTCAATTTTATCTCTCTTAAAAACACAAACACCTTTCTTTTTCTTTCTTTAAACCACCAAATTTCGCCATCTCACATATCAGATTTTGCCGCCACTACCGTTTAGTTCTGCCTCCACCTTTGCCAACATCATGTGCCGTCAGCCGCTATCGCCGCCATTGTCTCCGTCGTCTGCCAAGCTAATGATCATGGCTTTGGAGGAATACGGGTTCCAAAGCAGAAGAGGAATACGGGTACCAAAGAAATGGAGGTCTTCTTATTCCGGTGACGTCATTTTAAAAAAAAGTGATGAAGGTTTTAGAGATGAATGAAGAGAGTTTAAGATGTTTGATTTGGATGATTTTGTTCAAATGTTTGATGACATCATGGTTAATGGTTGCGAGGATGATTTCAAAAAATGTTGAGGGCTTACATCGTTGATGTCAAATGCTAAGGTTTGATGGATTTGAATTTTTTTAGGGATAGAGTTTTAAGAATTAATGATTGATCTGCAAAGCATCCGTGATCCTGAATCTGTTAACTTTTGATGAAGTGGCTGAGATTTTTAATTAGTTTTTTTCATAATGTTATGTTAGTGATTTGGTGATTGTAGTTTTGAATTGATGATCGATGATGATGATGATGATGATGATAACCCGTTTGGGGTTTTATTTTGACGAATTGTTAGAATTTTAATATTTGATTTGTGATTATTTGGGTGTTTGGAATTGTTCAATTTACTTAAATACTACTTACGTTCTACAGTAAAAAAAATTTCTTTTTATTATGTAGTGATTGTTCACTGTTAAAAATAATTATTGAATTTGTCCAAGTTTATCATTTCCAAATCTTAAAAAAAGAATAAGCAATATCATTAAAAATGTGTAAGCGCTTAAACCATCATTGTAACGGCCTCCAATAATTATTAAAAACTTGTATCCGCTTAAAATCATTACTATCAATAATGATTATTAAAAATGTGTAACCGCATCCATAATATAAATCCACACAAACCATTTCGTATCTCCCACACACAAATGTTTTTTTGTTACATGTCATACCTCGTTGACCTCCCACAACACTCCAAAACCATCACCATAACAAACCCCACCCCCACATGGCCTTTGCCAAGCTGGCAATCCAAAAACCCCCCAATTCGATCAAAGGGTTTAGATGTGAGACCTTGGGCGCCAAGATAAATGAAGGGCTAGGATGGCTTTGTGTTTTCTACACTCTCACAACAAGCACACAAGTCGTCAAATGTGTCTACAAAGAAACACACCCAAGTGAAGACAGCAAGAGAAGACCAAGTCAAAACCCTAGCTCGTTTGGCTATAAAAAGCCTTTGTAAGCCCTTGAGGCAATAGTTAGTTTTTGAGTTAGTTTTTAATATAATTTTCTTTAAGTTCAGCTCTTAAGTTTTTAGTCCAACTTTTATGTACTTTTGTTTTAAAAGATTAATGAAAATTCAGTTTGCTTTTAATATTATGTTCTAAATTACTTGCACTTCTTTAATATCATATCAGTTCTTAATATAAGCTCTTTAAAATCTGTTTTTAAACTTTGATACAAAAATTTAAGGGAAATTTAAAAGAAGGGAAAAAGGTACTGTTTGATCAAGCTTTGGATGAAATAGATATGTGGTGGCTTATTGGGTTTTAGAGCTTAGTGTAAGCCATAGGATGGTATATAAAAGCTGTTTTAGAGTTATTTAGTAGTCCTGACAAAAGCATTGTACTTTTGTAAGATCTCATCTCCATTTATGCTCCGACCCATTCTAATCACCCTTTTCTACTAACTTCCTCCCCATTCACCCTCTTCTAATTCGCAAGCCTTATTCTTCTCACACTCGTATTAATAATCCTCCCTTAGTCCCTCCTCTCTCTCACCCTCTCCGCCCTATTATATCTTTTGTTCTACAACGCTTCTCTCGATTGCTTACCCCAACTGCACCCCTTCTTAGCCCCAATCTCAACAACCTCGCACTCACATCCCAAATCCTTGCATACCTCCCCCTTGACCACCCACCCGCTGCACCTCCTATTTTCTGCACATCCCCCCTGCTACCACTTGCTTATTTTCACTCATTCCCCTTACTTTAGTCCCCCCCCATCACCCTCACCTCCCCTCCGTTCTTTCTTCCTCCGCCCCATTCGTTACTTAACAACCTCCACCCCCTCCGCGTTAAATAGGCTTCAAAATTCGGTTTTTATCTATTTCCAAAGGGGTCCGTTTGGGACGCTCCCATCACACATCAGCTCAAAACCCCCCACGCCCCCCGCGCCCCTCCAGAAATCTGGCCCCCCCCCCCCCCCCCCACCCAAACGGTACCCTGGCGTCCCCCCCCCCCCCCCCCCCCCCCAACCCACCACCCCCCCCACCCCAGTGCTCCCCCCCTGCCACTCTCGCCGCTTACACTCCAGGCTAAAGAAATTAAGCCTTTTGTAGCTCTCGCTTTTTCTCAAGTGTTTTTTAAGTTTAAGTAGTGTTTTTCAAAGTTTTCTAAATTGTTCTTTAAGTCTGTTAGTTTTAAAAGTAGCTACAAGAGCTTATTTGGATAAGCCCTTGTCTACTTAAGTTTAGGCTTCAAAAGTATGTCATTTGTGTGTCTAAACAAAAGTGTTTGAGTCTTTTGTTTCCTAAGTCAAACCTGCAAAAAAAAAATGTTTGTTGCCACTTTTTGAAACCCCTTTTTCTAACTCCAAAATTAGCATGTTTTATTTGTTTATAGAAAATGGAATTTTGAATATGAGCTTTTCACAAGCTTCTTTTCATCTGTTTTAACTTTGTTGTTCATTTTGAGCTTATTTGACAACTTATTTCAAGCTGTCAAGATAAGCCCCCTTTGTTTAGCTTATTTCCCCTGGTGCTTGACACCACTTTTTAAGCACACTTTTCTAGCTTAATTGTGCACCTTATCTTGAGTTTTTGGCTTTTCTAAAAAGCCAATAAGCTCTTCTATAAGCCCTCACAGTTGTAGACCTTAGGAAGCACTATAGGTAGCTTATTTCTAAGCTCAAAGTAGGCTTTTGAACTTTTTTTAAGCATAGAGTAGGATATAGCTTATTTTTGTTCCAGCTTATTTAGTTCTTTTCAATTGTTGTTTTTGTATCCTTAGCTGCTTATTAGGTTTGTTAGTTACCCTAGATAGCTTATTGAGCACTTTCCCATTGCTTATTGTGATTTAAGCCCAAAGCCACAACCAACAGTACTTAACTCTTAAGTTAAGTACTGCTGAGGGTTTAAGCCACCTTCTGGCTTATTGAGCTTATTTAATTTGCTTCATTTTGTTCCTAATAGTCATTATTTTTGTGTGTTAAGATTTGTTTCCTCATTTTCCCATTTCCTTGGCTTATTTGTGTCAACAGTTCACCAAGACTTAGCCATTTTAAGCCTTAAGCTTAATTTAAGTTTCTGTCTAGTTTAGCTTTTCCTAGCTTATTTAGTTGCTAGATTTTAGCTCATAGGTGCTTATCTAGGTTAGGTTAGGTCCCCCTTTAAGCTTATTTGTCCAAACTCTAGCTTAATAGCCCAAAAAGTTCACCAAGACTTAGCCACATTAAGCCTTAAGCTCATTTAAGCTACTGTCCATAACAAAAAGCCCTTTTTCAGCTTATTTTTAGCTTTTCTAAAAAGGTTGTAGTTTTAAAAATTGTTAAG
Source organism: Tanacetum coccineum (assembly GCA_026074375.1). Lineage (NCBI taxonomy): Eukaryota > Viridiplantae > Streptophyta > Magnoliopsida > Asterales > Asteraceae > Tanacetum > Tanacetum coccineum. The sequence continues at coordinate 14,189 of BQNB010038508.1, read as the reverse complement.
CTCAAGGAGCTTAACAAGTTTGTTTGAAAAAGTTTTTGTAAAAAAAAAGGGGAGACAAGGGGAAACCCGGGTGAGCAAGACTCGAACCCGGGCCTCTACCCTCGATACACCCCTTTTATAACACAAGACTTACCGCTGCGCCCTTGGGACTTCTACGTTAGAGTCCCAAGGGGTTTAGTATTTAACCACTTTTTGCAACTTTAAGCTATAAGCTGTTTCAGCTTATTTTCGGGCTTATTTATAAGCCAAATTTTGGGTTCTTATTTTTCGTAGGTTAGTATTAGTGTCTAGTATTTTAGGTAAATTTTTCAGAATTTTTAAAAATAGTTTAATATTTTTTATAATTTAATTTCGTTATAAGTTTTAAAAATTCATAAAAAATATAAAAATTATCAAAAAAATATTTTTCTTTTTTAGAAAATTTTCTTTAGTCATATATTTTGTAGGAAAAATGCAAAAATTTTCGTAGGGTCATTTTTGTAACTTTTTGATTTTTAAAGAACGGGGCTCGGGTACGGTTTTTGTCTTGACTCGTTTTTGGGTCAAACGACCTCCGTTTTCTGTCTAGTTTTTTTTAAACTTCGTTATTTGTCATTTAGTATCTAATTTAGCTTTTAAATTTGTTTTAGGGTTAAATTTGAAGATTTTAGGTTTTTGACCCTTTGTTCAGGATTCGTGCTCTCGTTTTTTTAGCTTAATTTCATAATTTTTAGGTTTTTCTTAATCGTTTTTGTTTGTTATTGTTTAATTTAGCTTTCCACACTCTCAAATCATTTCTCTCATTCAAACTCCAATCTTCCGACTGTATCGATTCACCAGTCTAGCCTCGTTGGGGATAAACGACCCGGGAACATTCTATACTACTTCCCGGTTTCATTGATTATTGTGTTTTTTTAGATTATATATATTATTATATATTTTATCATATATAGTTTGAAAGAAAATTAAAACAATCAATTTTTGGCGCCGCTGCCGGGGAGGCTGTGAAACCGTTTATCGTTACGTTTGGCATTTGTGTTTGAATCTGTGAATATTATCATATATAAAAAAAAACCAAAAAGTACAAAAATATTTTCATTTTCTTTTTAGTATAATTATCATTTAAAAAATAAAAAAATAAAAAGATAAAAACATTGTCTTTAATTATCAATAAAATTCACAAACTGGTAAAAATACCAAAATATAATATTCTCAACTGAGGTATTATCATAATAACTTCCGGTGAACTTGTTGGTTCCCAACTCGAACAAAAGATTTAAAAACTTGCCTTTTGTGTCACTTGCGAGGTACGGTTCACCTTTTAAAAGATAAACAAACTCCTATAGTGGGTATAAGGGAGGGTTGTTCCTAGGAAACTACGACCCCTAAAGGAAAAAGGTTTTTAATAGCTTCGCGCTTTCTATTCCTCCGCTCCTTTGTGCGTTTTCTTTTCGAAAAGAGTAAGAGGTATCGAGATGCTTGTCAGAATATTAGGTTTTAAGTTGTTTTTTTTTTCGTTGCTTCCGTTATTAAAATAAATATATGAATTTACTTTTGATAAACCAAAAAACAAAAAAAAAAATTAGTATAAATTTTCTTTTTTAGTTTGTTATGCGCACTCGTTCCCAGTTCGTAATCTTCATATTCAACAACACATGCCCAACTCTGTTGTTGAACCTTTTAGTTCTCTTGAAGTACCATTGATAAAATCCACTTACCTCCCTTAGCTCCAATGAGTATGATCGACGTAACTATGGCTCAGTTGCTTGAAGCACCCACCGCGGGTTACGAGGATGCCATCGTTGTGCCCGAAATCACCGCGGACAACTTTGAGCTTAAGCACGGTCTGCTTAACCTCGTTCATAAACAAGTAATTTCTTATAGGACTTGACTAAAGAAGATCCTCATGACCCACATCAGATATTCAAAAAGATCACTTCTACGATTGAAGTTCCCCGAACGTCCGAGTTGTCAGTAAGCTTTATGCTTTTACCATTTTTCCCTCGAGAGGGGCAGCCCGGATTTTGGCTTTGAAAAAATGAAACCCCCTCGACAACCGATTTCAAACTTGGATGATCTTGTCTCAAAATTCATAAACAAATTTTTCCCTCCTTCTAAAACCACAAATCTTCGAAATGAAATCACGAGATTTTAACAAAGATTTAATGAAACGTTTTATGAAGCATGGGATCGATTTAATGATCTTCTTCGGGCATGTCCACACCATGGATTTTTTGAGTTGCATCAACTCGATACATTCTATAATGCCTTGAACTCTAACGATCAAGATTCGTTAAATTCCGCCGCGGGTGGCAACTTTTTGGATAAAATGCCTCGTGATTGCCTAAGAATCATTGAAAGCAAATCCAAAGTTCGTAATTCACGTAACAAACCAGTTGTTGCCAAAGTGAGTGCGAGCACTTCCACCCCCGGAATCTCTTCCGAAGTTGCTGAGTTGAAAGATATGGTGAAAGCTTTACTCCTTGATAAGAAAAATCAATCTCCCGCTCCTACTCCTGTCAAAGCGGTTGAGGAAAGTTGTGTTACTTGCGGTGGTGCTCATTCCTACCAATTGTCCCGCACTTTCTGGCAATGTTTATCGAGATAATATCCAAGAATATGTCTCTCAAGCAGCCGCAGCTAACTACAACCAAGGAAACACCGGTTATCGAGCCCCGATTTCAAATCAAATTCGACCACCCGGTTTTCCTCCCGTTCAAAACAATCATAATGTGCAAAATCAAGGAAACAATCAGAATCGTTACAACCAAAACCGAGGGAATTTTAATCAAGCTTCAGCTTACCAACCCCCGGTTCATCAAGGTCAAATCTATCGACCTCAGGTTGTTCAACCTCCTGCTTATCAAGCTCCAGCTCCTCAGATTCAAGGTGTATCGAAGGAAGATTTCCAAGCCTACGTAAAGGCTAATGATGCTGTGATAAGGAACATGCAAACTCAAGGTCAAAACATGCAGAATCAATTGACCAATCTCACAGACATGCTTTCCAAATTTGTCACTTCCAATACTGCCTCTACTTCGGGGACTCTTCCTAGTAACACCATTACTAACCCGAAGGAGGATTTAAAGGGTATTACCACTCGAAGTGGTGTAGCTTACAAGGGACCCACGATTCATACTACTTCTTCTCCTAAAGTAGTAGAACGTGAACCCGAGGTCACAAAGGATACGATGCCTCCTACTAATAACGGAAGCACCGAAGACGTCCCACCTCCGGTTGTCCCTATTTTCCATCATGAATCAATCTCTGAGCCCGTAAATGCTCCAGTTAGTGCTTCAAGGCCTAACCAAAAAGCATCAATTCCATTTCCTTCAAGAAGAAATGATGAAAGACGTCGTGAGAAAGCTAACGACCAAATTGAGAAATTCTACGAAATCTTTCAAGATTTGAGTTTCGAAATTAGCTTTACGGATGCCTTGATGCTTATGCCAAAATTCGCCTCGACTCTAAAAACCTTAATCGGAAACAAGGAAAAGTTGAGTGAAATGGCTAGGACCCCATTGAATGAGAATTGCTCAGCCGTCATCCTAAACAAGTTACCGAAAAAACTACTTGAGACCTGGCGATTTCTCATTCCATGTAATTTTCTGGGATTAATACATGCAACGCCTTGGCCGATCTTGGTGCAAGCATTAATCTTATGCCATATTCCGTCTGGAAAAATCTCTCTCTTCCCGAACTAACCCCGACTTGCATGACGCTTGAATTAGCGGACCGTTCAATCTCTGAACCAATCGGTATCGCTGAAGACGTCTATGTAACGGTGGGAAAGTTCCAATTTCCTGCAGATTTTGTAGTCGTCGATTTTGAGCCAGACCCCCGAGTACCTTTAATTCTCGGGAGGAGTTTCTTAAAGACCAGTCGTGCATTAATCGATGTATACGAAGGTGAAATAACCCTTCGTGTTGGCAGAGAGGCCATTACATTCAATCTGGACCAGACTTCGAGATACACGGCTAATTACAATCATATGACGGCAAACCGAATTGACGTCATTGATATGGCTTGTGAAGAATACTCTCAAGAAGTTCTTGGTTTCTCAAACGTGGTCTCAAGTGGCAATCCCACTCCTTACTATGATCCAATCGTCTCTACTGTTTCTCCAACTTTAACTCCATTCGGGGACAGTGATTTTCTCCTTTTCGAAGAAGCCGACTCTTTTCTTGCTATAGAGGATGATCCAACTTCACCGGAAGTTGATCCAACATATTATGACCCTGATGGGGACATTCTTCTCCTCGAAGCAATTCTTAATAGTGATCCCTCACCACCACCTCCCAATCAAGGAAATTATTTTCCGGAAACTCGAAAAGATCTTAAAATCTGTGAAGCAAACTCTTCAGTTAATGAGCCCCCTGAGGTTGAACTCAAGGACTTGCCACCTCATTTAGAATATGCATTTTTGGAGGGTAACGACAAGTTGCCCGTCATAATTGCAAAAGATTTAAAGAATGAGGAAAAGGCAGCTCTAATCGAGGTTCTAAAGTCCCACAAGCGAGCCATCGCTTGGAAACTTTTGCTATTAAGGGTATCGACCAGGAGTTTTGTTCCCACAAAATTTCGTATGGAAGAGGACTACGAACCGAGGTTCAGCATCGAAGGCGGGTAAATCCAAAAATCCATGACAGTCATCAAGGATGAAGTTGGAAAAATCTTGATGCGGATTAATTTATCCGATCCTTCGACAGTCCACTGGGTAGCCCGGTGCATTGTGTACGAAGAAGGGGATGGCATGACCGTCTGAGTATGAGATGATGAGAATGATCTTATACCGACTCGATTGATCACAGGGTGGGGTGTATGCATCGACTATAGAAAGTTGAATGAAGCCACTCGAAAGGACCACTTTCCATTGCCCTTTATGGAACAAATGCTCGAAAGACTCGCGGGAAACCAATTCTATTATTTCCTCGATGGCTTTTCGGTATTTCCGATTCCCATAGACCCGAAGGGACAAGAAAAGATACCCTTTACTTGCCATTACGGAACGTTATGCCTATCGCCGCATGCCTTTTGGGCTATGCAAAGCACTTGGCACGCTTCCAAGATGTATAATGGCATTCTTCCACGACATGATCGAAAAAACAAGGAAGTGTTTATGCGATGGACTTTTCAGTCTTCGGGGAATTCTTTTTTACATGCCTATCCCATTTGGACAAAATGTTAAAATGGTGTGAAGACACCAATTTGGTCCTAAACTGGGAGAAAATCCATTTTATGGTGATGGAAGGCATTGTTCTTGGACACAAAATCTCCAAGTCAGGAATTGAGGTCGGCCGAGCTAAAGTTGACGTTATCGTCAAGCTCCCTCACCCGACTACTGTGAAAGGTGTCCGAAGTTTTCTTGGGCACGCCAGTTTTTACTGACGCTTCATACAATACTTCTCAAAAATTGCCCGCCCAATGACTCACCTGCTTGAAAAGAGGACTCCATTTTTCTTCTCAAAAGAGTGTATCGACTCCTTTACATACACTTAAAGAAATTGGCGAGGCTTCCAATTTTGTTTAGCTCCCGGTCTGGGACTTTGCCCTTTCGAACTCATGTGTGATGCAAGCGATTTTGCAATTGGGGAGTAGTCTAGGGCAACGAAATATAAGCTTTTCCAACATTCACTATGCCAGAAAACCATGACTGAAGCTCATGCAACTACACTTCGATCGGAAAATGAATTGCTTGCGTAGTTACGTTTTAAGAATTTTGGTCCTATCTCATTTTGTCCCAAAAGCATAGTGTATAACGACCATTCTGCCTATAAAGTATCTCTTCACTAAAAAGGGATGCTAAGCCAAGACTGATTTTTTGTTTTTTTTTAAATAATTATAAAAAAAATTATTTTTTTTATGCAGTGGATCCTTTGCTCCAAGAATTCGATGTTATCATACCGATGACAAAAAAGGAGCAGAAAATTGGCGCCGATCACTTTCCAGACTTGGAGTAACCATCATCAAGTAAATCGAGAACAAGGAATTCACGAAACATTTCCTCTCAAAAAAAACTCTTGGATTCGGTTGCTCTTCATGTTGATAGTACCCCATGGTTTGCAGATTCGCAACTACCATGCGGGAATTTCATTGTCAAGGAATGTCATCCCAACAAAAAACAAGTTTTTCAAAGATGTCAAACACTACTTCTGGGATGACCCCTTCTTGTTCAAAATCTGTGCGGATCAAATGATCCGGCGGTGTGTGCACGGCAAAGAAGCTCTCGACATTCTCGAAGCTTGCCACAATGGACCCACCGGGGGACATCACGGTGCAAATCTCACCGCCAAAAAGGTCTTTGATGCCAGATTCTTTTGGCCTTCAATATACAAAGATGCCCACGAGTTGTTCAAGAAATTGTGACTTCATGCCAACGACAAGGAAAAATTTTCAAAATGGGATGAGATGCCTCAAAATTCCCGTTCCAAGTTTGTGAAATCTTTGACGTTTGGGGCATAGACTTCATGGGACCGTTCCCATCTTCTAGAGGCAACAAATACATACTCGTGGCGGTCGACTATTTGTCAAAATGGGTTGAAGCAAAGGCGCTCCCCACCAACGACGCCCGAGTAGTTTGCAAATTTCTTAAATCTCTCTTTGCCAGATTCGGTGCCCCTCGTGCCATCATCAGTGATCGTGGAACACATTTTTGCAATGACCAGTTTGCAAAGGTCATGCTTAAATACGGAGTCACTCATCGTCTCTCCACCGCGTATCACCCACAGACAAGTGGGCAGGTTGAAGTATCGAATCGTGGTTTAAAAAGAATTTCTTGATAAGGAAAGGGGCGAAAAATCGTTGGCTTTGGTAGGACAAACTGGTTGACGCTCTCGGGGCTTTCCGTACGCGTACATAACACCCTTCGGGTGCACTCTGTACAAGCTTGTTATATGGAAAGCATGTCATCTGCCGATGAGTTGGAGCACTATGATTACTAGGCCATTAACATGCAAATTTATCTCAAAACGCGGGTGATCACGCAAAAGTTCAACTCAATGAATTAAGTGAACTGCGTGATCAAGCCTATGAAAATTCTTTGATTTACAAAGAGAAAACTAAGAGGATTCATGACGCAAAGATCAAAAACCGCGTTTTCAATGTCGGTGATCAAGTCCTCCTCTTTAACTCAAGATTGAAAATTTTCTCTGGCAAGTTGAAGTCCACGCTGGTCAGGCAATTTACCACTTGTTCAAGTTTTTCCTATGGCCATCGTTGAGTTATCCCAAAACTCCAGGCCAAACTTCAAAGTAAATGGTCATCGTTCAAACACTACTTTGGAGTGATTATCCATGATATGGATATCCACTGGACCTCTAAACCTTTCCCCATAAGGACAACTAAATTCAAGGATTAGGTCAAGCTTGTGACCCTAAAACAAGCACTTCGTGGGAGGTACCCCATGCTTATCCTAGTTTATCCGTAGTAGTATGCTAGCTTAGTAATGAATAAGTGTTTAGTTGTTGTGAGGAGGCTTGCCTCTACCTTTTCCATGTTTTGTGTTTTCGTGTTTTGTGCTGTATTGCAGGAGTAACCGGAATTTTGAAGCCTCTCGTGATCGCGGTATTTGTCTTCGATCATAAGAGCTTCACAAATCTCAGCTTCATTTGGGAATCCGATACCTAATCTTATCGACTAACGTTTATCTTAAAGCATAATTCATAAATCGGATTAGGATTTACGTGAATCCCTTCATAAAAACATTGAGGATAATGTTTCAGGATATTGTTGGGGATCTCGATTTGTTTGTGCCTTTCACCGTTGTTTGTTTCTCACGTAATCCCGTTTTTACCACCTAAAAAAAATGAAAAAAATTTAAAAATCTTCAAAAATAAAATAAGTGTTTTGTCACAATTTTGACTTTCCTGCTGGGTAGAATAAGAGTAAATTTTGACTCGATCGAGCGTGTTGAGCTCTATCTTATTCCTTACTTTAGATAAGCGTTGGCAAAATACTCGCGAAGAATAAAAAATGTTAGTGTTAAGTATGAGCTGGATGCTAAAAAGGGATTTTTTGGAATCTTAAGAGCTCTGTGTGTAATTTGTCGCTTTTTATCCACTAAGCTCTTAACCTGATTAATATACGTGCTACTTTTGGAAATTAACTTATAATCACATAATTTTTATTGTAGTATATAGCAAAAACTTTAGACCTTATGTTTAAATTTATACTTGAATTTTTTATAAAGACGTTTTCCCCATATATAAATTAAATGATGAAAATGCAATAATATAATATAAACTATGGGTTGATAAATAGTTTGTTATCTTGCCGTTCAAAACCGATTGTTGTAGCCTTCTTAAGGTAGTGGGTTACAAATTGCAATAATGTTAATATTATGTGTGATAAAGAATCTGATTTTTGTTAAATTCAAATAATAATGCTTTTGTAACTTTGGATATTATATTTTTTTTAGTATGTTTGTATACGGAAAAACTGAGAGTTTTTGGAAACCTAAGGTCTGTGAGTCCGTAATTAGGTCTATGTGGTGTGTCAAAAGCCTGGTCACTTAACGCAAAGTTGGGATGTGGCGAGACGAAAGTCGCTACTTGGGATGATCTGCTTCAAACTCATTATTCTCGGTGGACACGTTGAAACATAGAATGTTGCATAACTTGATCCATGGTTAATTAAATAGCACATACACCTAAGATATAAATTGTCGGGAGTGAAAAGTTTACAAGTTGCAAATATAAGTAGTGTTAGCATCTTAACTCATAATTAACGGTGATTTCGTTTTAAGCTTGGTTTGGAATAAGTGAAAAGTCAGGAACGATGAATTTATCCTTTTTGGGGCATTCTCGATCAGAAATGCTCTTGTTCTAGATCCTTAAAGTTATAAAATAACGAAAGTCAACGTTCTAGTTTAGTTGATTAATGAAAAAATGAAAAATACAAAGATGTGTAGGAAAAGGTATATATAAAAAATGTAAAGACGGGGATTTTCAAAAAATTTATGAGTCTTTAACTCCCTTTATAAAACTTAGCTACTTTACGAGGTTATTGGTCAAGTGATGAGATTCTTATTTTTCTAATTGCTTATTCATTGCTTGGTGAGGACACGGCAATACCATTTGTATGGAGGAAATTTTGGTATGTTGTTTTAATTAACATACTTTTATAATTTTACCTTTTTATTACCATTTTAAAAACCAAGCTAAAAATAACCAAAAAACAGACTTATATGCCAAAAATATGCTTGTTTTGTATTGTGTTGATGCAGGAAAGGATAATTCTAAGAAAAGGTCGAAAACGAGCCAAATGACAAAACCAGAACGGAATGGAAAGCATTGGTAGACAAAGTCAGGCAAAGCCCAAGTCTGAAAAAGTCTTACCCTCAAAGTCAACCGACAATCAAAGGCAAAACCACGAGACATAAGTGATGAAAAGTAAGTTTAGGGGCCAAATTGCACAAGTCCCTAAACTTATTTATGAAGAAATGAAGACAATATTGTAAGGACTTAAAACTGCCATTTCACCAAAGAAATACCACATGGACCATTTTTGACAACCCTCCAAAGCTATAACTCACAAGGACCATGAATGCAATAACCTATATAACTTTCAGGGGTGTTTCTTGCCAACTGGCCAAACCATTTACATACAAGGACGAAAATTGCAATAACAACTATAACCATGGAGGACCATTTGTGACAAAACCACCAAACCCACACCCTGGTTTTGAAATATAGTACATCTCTCCCAACTTTTCCCGCCAATCACCCAACCCCACATCCTGTCATAATCAAACCTCAGTTTGACTACCCAACATCACTTCAAACCATAGCATAAAACCCACCCCCCACATGGTCCTTGTCCAAGTTGGCAATCCTAATTCCCTTTTTTTTTTATTCGATTAATGGTTGAGATTTCTTTGATTGGGCAACACTCAAAACCAAGGGCCAGGATTGGTTTGTGTTTATACACTCAAAACAAACACAAGACGGGTAAATGTCTCTACAAAGAAGCACATTCAGAAGAAGACAAAGGCAAAGAGGAGAGACCCTAGCTAGTTTTTCTATAAAAGCTTTTGTAAGCCCTTGAGGCAAAGTTAGTTAGTTTTTAGAGAGAAGTTTTAGTTCATTTTATTTAAGTTTAGTGTAACTCAGTTTAAAACTTTTGATGTACTTGTGATTTTTAAGTTAAATGAAAATTCAGTTTATGCTTTAATTGTGTTCCCATAGTTTCAAAGTTTAACCTAAGTTTTATTTTAAGCTCACCTTTTAGCCCCCTTCATATAAGTTGTCATTTAATATGTTTCTCATTTTTGTACATGTAAAACTTTGAGAAAATTAAAAAAAGTGTGCCTAACTAAGCTAATGGATGATTTGAAGCAAAAAAATGGAGGCTCATGGGCTTCTTTGTATAGCTTATTTGTAAGCTTGAGGTAGGATAAGAGCCTTATTAGGTTCTTTACACTGTTTGAGCAAGGATCTCAAAGGTTACACTTCTTTTAAATTTTGCTTAAAGTTACTGTAGCATAGCTTATTTTCAGCTTATTTATGTCTTTTTGTGCTTATTTGTGTTTAGTTATGCTTAAAAATGCCTTTTAGTTGCTCTTGTTTCATTTACTTGTCAATTGCTTAAATCTGTCTTGATATGCCTATTTCTGCCTATTGCTTATTTGCTTTTTAAAGTGCTTAATTCCTTTTGCTTTTTACTAATTATTGCTTAATAGTTGATGTTTGATAATCATCTTTAAAAAATTGTGCCCAATTTAGTCTTTATAAGCTTTTAAATCTGTTTTAAAATCTTAAAGGGGTGTTTGGGTTAAGCCCAAAATGGGTCAAAATGATAAGGTAATGGGTTGTGGTCATGTGGCCAACTTTGGCTAGCATCATTAAGCTCTTGTGAGTCTGTTTTCTAAAATTTTCAAGTCCTAAAAGTGTTTTTCAACTTTTCTAAGTGGTTCCTTAAGTCTGTTAGTTTTAAAAAAGGGTCAAAGAGCTTATTTGCTTAAGCTTTAGAAAACCTGAGTTATAGTTTCAAAGTGTGTCATTTTTTAGTGTCAAAAATTAGTAGTTAAGTCTAATTGGTGTCACATTGCATTTGTTAATAAAATGTCTCAAAATTTTTTTTAAGTTTTCAAAAGGTCGCTAAAATGGTCCCAATTTCATTCTAAAAATCCAGAGGTAAATCAGTGTTTTCAGGTTCTAAAAAAATTTGTGCACAAGTTCTTTGCAAGGCACTTTTATCTGTATTAAGTTGCATTTGGTTTTGAGTTATTAGGCTTATTATTTTTTGAGTACTTTTTCACAAAATCTCTTTGGAAAATTGCCCTGGTGCTAAGGGCTTGCCTTTAAGCCCACTGTTCTAGCTTATTAGAGGACCTTAGCTCAAGCTTTTGGCTTTTCTGAAAATCCAATAAGCTCTTTTATAAGTCCCCTTATTTGTAGACCTTAGCTTGGCCTCTAGGTAGTTTAAAATTAAGCTTAAATTAGGGCCTTTACTGTTTCATTTAGTTAGTGTAGTAAATAGCTTTATTAATTTTATTTTTATTTTTTTAAATATTATATCTTCGTTTTCTAGCTTATTAAGTGCTCGATTAGTTAAATAATTTTGTCTCTCCGTTTACTTATTTAGTTTAGCTTGTGAGTTGTGTTTGGCTTATTGTTCATTCCCATTGCTTTAATGTGAGTCAACAAGAAAAGCCACATGTGCCCTTAAGCCTTAGTTAAGCATTTATGTCTGAATGATTTAGGCCTTTTCCAGATTATGAGTTTGTTAGGATTTTAATTCTTAAGTGCTTAATTAGGCTGAGGTCTAGATAATCCCTTTCTGCTTATTGTTAAAATGTTTGCTTATTAGTCACAAAAGGACATAAGAAAAGCCATTTTTGCCTTAAAGCTCATTCAAGCTAAGTGTCTGTTTTCAAAAGCTTTTTTCAGCTTATTTTTAGCTTTTCACAAAAATTTGTAGTTATGAAAAATGATAAGCTCAAGGTGCTTATTTAGTTTGTATAATAAGTTTTTCTAAAAAGGTGATAAGGAGGAATCCCGGGTGAGCAAGGGACTCGAACCCGGTCTCAACCCTCATCAACCCTCTTTTCTTACAACACTCTTTAACGCTGTGCCTTGGGTCTTTCTCTGTTAGACCCTTGGGCACTTTAGATATATAAGGGTGTTTGGGCCCTTTAGCTTTTAAGATCGTTAAAGCTTATTCTGAGCTTATTTATAAGCTAAATTTCGGGTTTCTTATTTTTCTTAGGTTAGTTTTAGGGTAAAGTATTTTAGGTAATTTTCTCAGAATTTTTAAGATTAGTTTAGTATTTTTTATAATTTAATTTCTTTAAAAGTTTTAAAAATTCATAAAAAATACAAAAATTATCAAAAAAATATTTTTCTTTTTTAAGAAATTTTCTTTATTCATATTTTACGTAGGAAAAATAGAAAAACTTTCGTAGGGTTAATGTTGCAAACTTTTGATTTTTAAAGAACGGGTCTCGGGCCCGGTTCTTGTCTTGACTCATTTTTGGGTCAAACGACCTCCGTTTTCAGTCTAGTTTTTTTTAAACTTCGTTATTGTATTTTGAATCTATTTTGCTTTTAAATTTGTTTTAGGGTTTAATTTGCGGGGGGTAAAATTTAGGTTTTTGACTCGTTTTTCGTGCCCGTTTTAGGATTTAAGTTATGTTTAGCTTTCATTTTTAGGTTTATCTCAGTGTTTTTGCTTGTTATTGATTATTTTGAATTTTACACTCTCGAATTCATTAATTTCTTTAACTCATTTTCCGAATGTATCGATTCTCAAGCACAAGCCTCGTTGGGATTAAACGACCGGGATATTCTATACTACTTTCTCGGTTTCATTTGATTGTTTTTAGATTATAATTATCTATATATATTGTATTATATAATTATATATATTAAGAGGTTTGTTTAGCTGTTATATCAGTGGAGAAGAGTTTGTGAGTAATCGTTCGTATAGTTTAACTAATATTATTATTTGAATGATCGATTATTCGTTGGTACGTGTTATAAACCAACGATGTAAAGTTATATTGTATATTATTTCAAGTTGGTCGCAATTATAAACCAACTATGTATTTTTATGTACAAAGTGGTAGATATCGCCACTAATGTTGTAAAGTATGTATATTATGGATGATTGGGAGTTGACCGTTACGGGAATGTCAACTAAGGTTGTTTTTGTTGATCTATGATCAAGACATTTATGTCTATGATTCTGTGTATTTTTCATGGGTACGGTCGGGAAAGTAACTAGCAACACTGTACTTTATTTATTTAGACTTAATCTATTTCTTTCGTTCTTTTTATTTAACACCAATTATTTTCCCTTTCCTAATCCCTATCCTTTGGTTTGCTCGAATGAGGATGCGAGCAATCACATGTATCTATTCCATCATTATGGATGTGTATGTGTGATTTTGTCCTCCTTGTTGGTGTACTTTCGTTGGTGAAAGGATTAGAAGATTCCATACCCTTTATTATTCTTCATCCTAACCTTTGGTTCTACTCGAATGAGGGATTGAGCAATCATGTGTGTCTATTCCATCGTTATAGATGTGTATATATGATTTCGTTTCCCTTGTTGGTTTACAACTATTGTGAAGATTACTAGTCCTATTCTTTAGCTTATTCAAGTTAAGAAGTTATCAATCACATATGTCTTATGGATGTGTATGTGTGGTTTCATCCCCTTTTCTAGAATATTGGTATCGATAGAGATTAGAAAGAATGATCAACCCTTAAAACCTTAACCCAATTTACCTTTTTAGACTTGTTACTCCTTAGCTTTAGTGGTGGAGATGTGTATCCTTGCCAAGCTTATGATAGAATACTCGTCACGACCGAACAATTGAGCGAATTACTTAAATGTTACCACATAGATTAGTTGAGTAATTTGAGTGTTTTCATTTTCTTATTTCATGAGGTGTTTAGTTGTGTACTACTAATTCAACAAATAATTGCTTAAAGGAAAAATCCTTGACTACGGTTAGGATACATTTTCATAAGTTTTCTAAAGTTTACTTGACGACAAGTAGGATTCAAGTGGGGGGTATTTAATGACATCGAATAAAGTCTATTTTATAGTATCATTTTTCCCATCAAAATTGCTCATATCATATTATTTATGCATGAATTGGTACTTTAATGCTTATATTTGTTATTTGCTGTAAATATCGAGCAAAGACTAAAACTTGATCTAAAGGCACGCATTTTGGAGGTTAAACGAAGAAATCATAAAGA
>BQNB010038507.1:37883-48699 GCA_026074375.1 Tanacetum coccineum | reverse complement strand
TGCTCATAATTCCCACCCTTCCTCACCAATTTTGGCATATTCCTTGGCATATTCTTTCTTTCTTAACCCATGTCAACTCATCACCTAACCATGGTTAGATCCCAACTCAACCTCTCTCACACACAACCCTCTCACAACATGTGATTTTGAATTTCAAATGCCCCATCTCTCACACAATGACAACTCTCCCATTTCACTTTAGTTTGAGTTTTGAATTTCAAATTATAGAAGTAAATTTTTATCCAATACATAGGAAATACCTAAAATTAAACCTTTTGTCCAATGGTTCTTCTCTTTATCTTTGAAATTAGACAAACACCTCTAATACTTCTTTGATACACTTCATAATTATTTTTCCCAAATGCTATTTGAGTTGGTTGACGTTATAACACCATGATTGTTGGAATGATGGAAATGTCAAAGCGTGAAGTGCACTTGGAGGTTTAGCAAGAACGGGTATTTAAATCGCCAAAACCTAAGACAGTAGTCTGGCACGCGCTGACGCGTGGGAAGCACGCCAGCCACAGCTTGAATTTTTCAAGTCCTTAGTTTTGGCCTATAAATACCCCCTCTTGGCTAGTGTATGTATTCCTTACCTTTTTGTCATTCATTATTTCTCTCTATATTTCTTCTCTCTATCCATTTAAGTCTAAACACCTCTTGTGTTCTAATCTTCTCTTTTATTATCTAAATTAAAAAGAACACATCTTCACAAAAGAGCCACACAAGTACCTAATTAATACTTGTGTGTTAAAAACATAATTTGTATCACTCGTTTTCTTCAATTAATTATTCACTTTCATTTCCCCTCTATTAATAACCAAAAACAAAGTGTAAATGTACTTTCTGCACTAAAGTAGTGCAAAAAGTACATGACAACCTTAATATAATCGCCTTGTGTTATTCCTAAATGTTTTATAGGATAAAATTGTCATTTGTTTCCTCCACATAGAACCTATTATTCTAAATTCTAAATCACATGATATGAAAAAAATTCACTATCTTTTTTTATTACAAGATGAATTCAAATGTCAGCACTGAAAGATATGCACTATTTTAGTACAATGAATAGTAATACTTAAACTGCATCAAATATAATGTGTTATTCTTTGCACTAATCTAATTCACATCTTATATCCTTATCATTCATTTTTAACCTTTTAATCTAATCTAATTCACATCTTATATCCTTATCATAGCGTAGTTTAGGATTGTATCATTTTTGTTGGGCAACTATAGTTTTTGACCTTTTGCCGAACAACGGAGTTTGAAATTACCGCTACACATATTTAAATTAGGTAAAACTTTCTCTTTTCAGGATGTTGACTTGGCTACTTTAGGGCGACCTAATAAGAATTGAATATGAGATTTCACACATAATAGTGGTATTAGTTACAAATCATTTATCACTAGGCTACCCCTAAGTGGTTTCAAGACTGTATAATTTGATGTTGGGAAATGCACGATATTAAAAAACCAATCCAGACTATCCCTAAGTGTTTTTCAGAGACCTGTAAACATTTTTGATAATTGTGCATTAATATGTGTTATATGATTTGGAAGCAATACCTATGATCAAATGAGAAGAAAACTTAAAATAAGAAAAATGAGAAATAACTATAATTACATATTTAAGATGCATCAAGTTGATTTAGATGCATCCCTAGTCTTTTAGATGCATCATAATATTTTTTTTCTAGCTCAAAATTAGATGCACATACATATATTAGATGCGTTTCATCAAGTTAGGTGAATTTTATACATTTTTCGTCCTCTACGCGTCAAATGTGTTGCTAGTACCATTTTGCATCGTCAGTTCACTTCAAATTCATTTTTCGAAACTAGAATTGGGTGCATCTAATAAGAATAAAGAGATGCATCTAATTTAAATCGATATTCTCAAATGGAGTATTCTATATCTTCCTACAATATGCTTCCAATACATCCACCTACCTATACAAAAAGTGCGAGAGCGCAAGGGTTTTTTCCCACTCATTATCTCTCTCGAACTATTTTCATTTGTGATCGTCGTTTTTTCAACATGTCATGATTCCTGGCAGTAGAAGGGATAAGAGGTTACATAAAGAAAGGAGAAAATAAAATCAATTTCTCAACTCAAAATGTGTAGTTATTATTGTTTCTCATTTTTCTCATTTTAAATTTTCTTCTTACTTAATCTTTACCCTCGAAAGCAATACATATTTGATGTTGGGAAATGCACGATATTAATGCTATCATTAAATATTTATATAACAAGTATATCGACCCGCGCTCCGCTACAGGACGATGGGTGAGAGCGCGGGTCGACGAGTGAGGTTTAATACATACAAATGTAAATCGAATAGAAGAAAAAACAAATGAATTTGTTTTCTCGTTATAGCATTGACAAGCAGACAGTCGTGAACCAAACGCACAAAATTTCTAATATAAAAAAAACTACAATCCCACGGCAAAACTATCCAGCCCGATAAATCTTATAAAAAATAATTCATACATGTTGGAAAGTGCAGACCATGAGGAAGCAGGTGCAGCTTCATTATCCGAATAATCCCAAATATTACCCGAATCATTCTTACTCGAATCAACAGGCTCGCGACCAAAGTTAGGACTCAGGTCGTTCAACTGCATACATAGCTGCAAAGAAGACGATTTCCTTACCCTATCCTTCACACGGCTCTGAGCTGCATAATTGTCGCATAAAGCATGATATCAGATGAACCATTTCAGATGCAATTTTTATGAAATACAATAAAATAGGGCAACGCAAAACTCGCAAAAATTAGATATTGTGAAGCTCTCCCTTTGGCAAATTAATTTAACTGTAGATTGTTAAAGGAAAAAAACTGCGCTTTGTATAATGGTCATCGAAATGGAATTAGTAACTAAAATTTACATGACTAAATAAGTCAATATCATAAACAAAATAATAACCCAGATAGCATACGCATTCACGACAATAGATTATGGCTTCAAGCATGGGAGCTGTTACCTAAACCCATGAGGATCATTTGGTTCTCTGCTTCCCTCGACAGGTTTCGCAGAAGGTGAGCTTGAACTTGGAGAAGTACCGGCCTTTATACCACTGCGTTAACATAGTCTTTGTTTGGGGAGGGCAGCTAACAACCCATGTATTGGCATAAATAGAAGCTTGAACTATAAAGCATACAAATGAATATATTTTTCAGTCAAGATATATAGGAAAAACATTTAGATGGGATTTGATTTTCAAAGTGTGTACCTTACGGATTTAAGAACCGAATGACGGTTTCCTCCTCGAAAATGTTAACTTTTTTTATCTCTGGAATTCCATTTACTCATATTCTCTTCAAAGTGGTTTGCATCCTGTTGTCATCAAATAAAATAAATTTTAGAAATGAAAGTATAATTTCAACTATACATCATATATGCAAGAAAATGGTAGTTCTGCAAAAGCTTAATTAAAACATCAGTTCGATGAAATCATCTATAAATAACGATGTTCCTAAAGAATTCTTCTTTTAGATTGACAATTTGTTTACAACTTCAAATCACGCTCGTCATATTTATAGGACCAGGATACCAGTTTACAAAACTCAAACCATGATTAAAATAAAATAACATGGCTTATATTTAAAAAAAGCCTACTTTCGTCGATCAAGGGTTACTATTCAAGAAGTAAACCAACTCTCCTAGATGACGCGCAGTGTAATGACAATTATCTAATCACTTTCATACATGATGCAACAAAACTTATTATCTAAAGACTAACGGTAAAATAGAATAAACTATATACCCTTCTATTGACATAATTTAGCATTAACTTATTGATAAACACTAAAACATTTGGTTCAGGTTACAACTTTCAACAGCAAAAGCACATCCAAACTCTATTGTCTACATGCTACGGCATGTTTTATTACAGTAGATATAATTCAATTATTTAGCATAACATAACCACTTTTTAAAACGCACATCCAAACACCCCTTAAATACAACTGCAGTCAGGTATATATTGTTAACTGGCTTATAATCTTTTTTAAAGGCTGTTAACTGGCTTATAATCTAAACACTCTTATTATACTTTCAAAATGTTAGAACAAAACTGAAGATCATCATATATGAAAATACAGGGTGCTAAAATGCTTACAACAGATAACATCAGTCCCTGTTTATACTTGTCATGGAATGAGAAAGCTAGAGTCTTTGGGTCATCTCCAGGACCTCTGATGAAGCCACTTCCGAGTGGGTCCTAATTCAAGAACAATCAATAAACTAAAATAGGAAAGTATACCGTTGAGTAACCAATCAACAGAATCAGAGTAAGGTATAAAACAAACGTTTACCCTATTATAAAAAGAACTACAGCCTTCCCCACTGCCATACATAACTCTACGAGGTCGTCTGTTCCCAACTATTATCATAAGGCCTCGCATTCTTTTCGACGGAGCATCTTTAGATGCCTCTGATATTGCCTGAACGTTTTTACGCGCTCTTTTAGGCTCGTTCAAAACTGAAGTACCCATGTGTCTATAATATGTGTGCAAACAAAGGAAACGACCGCAAAAAGTGAACACCAACACATAACAGTAAGAGTAGAATTGGGAAATTTGAAAACGAATAATTACCTTCGGTGGTGGTGAATGCTGAGTTCGTGACCTCATTGTGGATATGCTGTATATTTTCAATGGTGTTAACATTAGCACATTCCAAAAAAGTTGCTTTCGTGCCTGTAAATACTATTGGGTGAGTCTCTTGACGTGTTCTTTTCTGGTGGTTTGAAGAGGAAGCATCAACAAGTGTAGAATATGTGCACAAATGTTGGGATTCTAGATTTGATGAGACAAAATAAATAAAAGAATGAAACATAAGGACTAAATCTAACAGATTGGAATTCTACAAGCTGGCGGAGAATTATGGAAGATTTGGTCAAAGATATCAAATGATGAAAATCTCCTTAAGAAGATAAAGATAACTGAAGATATTTCCTTAATGTTTAAAAGATTTACATGTTTATAACTTTATGTTAACTTCCTTTGAAAGCATGATCTCCCTAATAAAAGAGATCATAGAACGATAGGTTTTAGACTCCTTTGTAAGTCATGATCTCTCTATATAAAGAGATCATAGACACATAGTTTTAGTATCCAGAAAAGTGTGTGTGTACACTGGATCAATGTAGACGTCTAGTTGGTGTGTGTAGCCTCAAGATCAAGGCAACTTGATCCTTGTTACAGGTGGTAACACAATCTATACTGATCATATAGATTTGGGGCTTGATGAAACGTTTAATGATAAAACCTTGTTTAATATCATTGTGTTCTTTGATTAATTCCGATGTGCTAATTCGTATCAATGATATTTGTAAAATATATGCTAGATGGGCTTAAACGATCTTCATAATTGGTATCAGAGCCTGGTGGCTCTCGATCTAGGATCTACAAGGTTTTTAAAGTCGAACCTATGAAGGAAAAAGAAGGTACAAGTTTCTGCTTTTGATATTTAGATCATATTTGATGCTTCTAGGGTTTTCTATAAAACCTAATTTGATCAAGCAGAAGATAGGCATAAGATAACAATGGTTTCAAAAGTATTTTTGGTTCCTTTGGTACAAGATGATGTTGGTAAATATTAGGGTTGTTCACAAACTCTAATTTTGTAGAAAGAACATTTGTTGGTTGATTTGTTCGTGACAGCAAGAAGGCAGCAGGTATTGTTGTGATATGGCTTAGTAAAAACCCTAATTCGTCTAGGGTTTGGCCGTTCCTTGGTGTAGTGCATAATTCGTCTAAGGATGCACGTCTATCAGAAGCATCAGCTACTATTATTGGATCCAACAGAGGTTTATATTATTCGTTAAAACTTAGTACTATTGGGTGTTTAGATACTACTCGGAGGCTATGAAGAGCAGTTAGTACTAAACTCTGACTCGTAGGAGAGTGAGGTGACAGATTAGCAACAAATCAGTGATACTTAAAGCGTCACAAAAAGCCATGGGAGAAAGGAGTAAACAGATCTGTGACAGTTTAGTGATAGACTAGTGACAAATAAAGTGTCGCTAAAAGGAAGGGGAATGCACTTTAGTGACAAATTAGTGACAGCTTTGTGATACTAAAAAGCGTCGTCTGGATACTTAAAAAAGACGACTATGATTATTTTTGTTTGAAGTCAAGAGATCATTACTGTTGCTATGCTCGTTGTGTTCGATTCTTGGAGAGGAAAAACATCAGCAGAAAAGATATGAAACGCAGTATGTATTGACAAGGATTTGAAGTTTGAAAAACCTTAAAAATGGCGTCAATAGCAGGTTTGAAGTTATGTTGTTTTATAAATCAAAGGCGTGTACAGGAGTTTTTTTTGCTACTGTTACATCGTAAAGAATATATGAGTATAGCTGATATGGTTAAGATTGGCGGTTTTTGGGGTATGATATAACGAGTGAAATCCTAATTTATAAGGATTGTACTCTTATCCCAAAATAACTTCCTGGTTTATTGGACGTGGTTAGCAGATATGATTTGGACGTGATCTTATTGGCAGTTATGTGATTACATATTAATACTGCTCATGTATTTGGTTAATGCTGCCATGTTCACATTAGTACTGCTAAGGATAGCAGTTAATACTGCCAGGTATATGTACTTAGTGCTGCTGATATTATATAGTGCTGCTCATTTACTCATTTGTACTGCTTCGTGTATTAGTACTGCTAGGTTTAAAAGCAGATACTACTGTTTGGTTCGTGTGTTTGTACTGCTAGTATTAAAGTAGTTTGTACTGCTAGCATTATGGTCTAAAGTTAATACTGTTATTGAAGCAGTTTCAACTGCTAGTTGTGCTCGATATTGGATAACACACACAGATTGGATCACGGATTGAACACGATGCTTCGTTTAAGGGGAAGCTAACTGATTGATTTTGGTTTAAAAGTTTAAAGGCTCGTATTTCTTGGATTAATTGATTACGAAGAAGATTGTTTATTACTTATTTGACGGTGAAGTGGAATTATTTGGGTTTGTGTTTTATCATACCTTTTAGTAGGAGGTAACTTGTTTGTGTTTTCAATGTTGTGAAACTTTTAGTGTTATTTCCAAGTTTGACAAAGACTTGACGAATCTAGCAAAGTGTTGTGATTTACAAACATATGGTGCTCAATGCTCACATTTGTTTATCACATGGATATGTTGTCTCAAAGAAGATGAGATTTTGTCAAGAGGTTTAGCGTATCTACTTTATATTTTGGAGTCATAGTATGTGAATTTTGATGTCACGTGGATAGTAACAAGAATATAGGACAACAATGTTAGGGAATGTTCTACAGATCTACCATCAAGTTCGTTATACTTAATTTTTCTTCCTCAGTAAGCAGTACATAAACCTTACAGAATTGAAGATTCAAGAAAAGGTTATCATACTAATGGTTTCAGGGGGAAACTTATTGTTTAAAATGGTTAAACCATATAACATTGGCTTTGCGGTTATAAAGATTTGTACACTAGCTAGTCATTATACTACTGCTTAGAGTGTGATTTCTACTACTCAAGTTTATTTTCTTTATTGTGCATAATGTGGGAAATTAGATGAGTAGAAATGCTTGGAATGAAGTGGTGATATTGGTTTGTATGGTGCAAGATCAAAGATTGCTTATATTCATATGTCCCTATTGGATTATGAACAAAAAGGGGAAGAAATATAAACATGTTGCAACAAATAGATCCTTGGGAGTGGCATGGGACAAAGGAAATACCAACTTAAGTGGAAGTTTGTTTCAATTCCAGGAGATGATTACACATCTCAAACTTTAATGGGAAGCTTTGGCTTTAATAAGAAGGTTTCGTACACGACTTTGTTTGTTTTGTTCCATCATCAAATAGGGAAGATAGTTGGGATTCTAGAGTTTTGATGAGACAAAATAAATAAAATAATGTGAAACATAAGGACTAATCTAGCAGATTGAATTCTACAAGGTGGTGGAGAAGTATGGAAGATTGGCCAAATATCAAATGAATGAAGACTCCTAAAGAAGATAAAGATAACAGAAATATTTCTTAATGTTTAAAAGATTTTACATTGTGATATATCTTATTTAACTTCCTTTGTAAGTCATGATCTCCCTATATAGATGATCATAGACAAAGGTTTAGAACATCCAAAAATGTGTATACACAGATAAACGTGTGTTGTGCAAGAGTTAGAGATGAGACATCTAGAATGAGGTGTTGTAAGCCTCAAGATCAATGTTTCATTGTATCTGTTACTAGTTAGGAGTAACTGTTCTAGAATTAGATCCTCTAGAATTGTGGTGAAGAATATTGAATAATAATGAAATGAAAAAACCGTGTAAGAAAAACTTTGTTCATTATTGCTATTTCCAGCATAGTGCATTCATTCCAATGTTTTTTGAGTTTATTATTCAAAGCGATATCGATCAAACAATCTGAGCTTACAACGATTCTTTAGTCTTCACAACAAAACAAAGGAAACAATAAAAAAAACTAAACACAAAGAGGTAACAGCAAGCATACAATCGAAAATTTTGAAAACAACTAACTACCTTGAGTGACGGGGGATGCTGAGGTTGTGGACATCATTGTCCTATAACCTTTATTCCCAACGTGTGTTTGGCGACGACAATTAAACGACTAGCGATTCTTTTCGGTAACCAATGTTTTCTTGCAATTCTGCTTACAACCCCTTTATTCTTTTAAATAGCAATCCTAAAATAGTACTAAAACTACCCTATAAAAAAAAACCCAAAATATAACGTAAAATAAATGGTCACAACCTAACTAAACCATTGATTTTTACTTACGAAACTAATCTAAACACATTTAATGAGCATAACTAATATTCCACCATTCCTAAAACAAACCCATATCAAATTTTCAAATACCCACCTTAGTTCCAATCCCAAATCCTAATTTTTTTTATAAAGACTCTCAAATTTCCAAAAACCCCCACTTATTAAGACTGGAAACCAAACCCAAAAAATCATAATTTTAATGAAAATTAAGAAGTTACACCCAATATACAAAGAACCAACCATAGTCTGCAATGTCAGTTGAGATCAGAGTTAAAGCCTTCATTGCTTTATACATGTCATATCTGACCCGGGTGCATTAATTGTTGTCTGACCCGTTGTCAATAAAAGAGTGAAAGCGGCTAGCCCGAAAGCGTCGACCGCCTAACAAAAAAATGAAAAGACGTGTCTCTACATTTGGCTTAGACGGCTATACAGTTTGTGGACACGACACGTGTATCATTAGGCCAAGAGATAGCCCACTTTCTGCTCATCATTGCCGATCGTAGACACGACATAAAAGATTATAAAAAAAGTAAGTCAGGTAGCTTATATAACAGACACCCCCTTACTAAGTGAAACAAACACCCCCTTACTTTACTAAGTGTTATTTAACACCTTATGAGCTTATTCGAAACGGCTTAATATGTCATAAGCCTATTTATATTATAGAATTCAATACAAAAATCCCAGATCACCTGGTTAAAACGCTTAATTGCTAGAACCCCACCACCGCCCCCGTCCATACCAACCCGGGCATTTAATATGTGACCCAACTTATATAAACAAACATCTGACTTTGTCTTCATCTTTCTCTTCTTTCATATCCTTTCTTCTTTCTAAAATGATTAAAAATTGACAAGTATGGAGATTACGTGTTCTTCCTTCATAGAAAACTAACACACCCAACAAAAATACTCATATTAACAGATCCACCGACCCAACACATACACCAAATTCACCACCATAGGGCTGCAACGTCAGTTGAATCATAGTTAAAGCCTCCATTGCTTTACATGTCATTCTGACCCTGGTGCATTAAATGTTAGTCCGACCTGGGTGTCAATAAAAGAGGGAAAGCGCTAGCCAAAACGTCAATCGCTAACAGTAAAAATGAAAGACGTGTCTCGTACAATTGGCTCAGACATGGCTATCACGGCTGCGTACGACAGAGGTAGCCTAGCCAAGCGATAGCCCACTTCACTCAACAGTGCCATCATAGACACGAACTAAATTCTGCTTCAACCCCTTTCTTTTATTAGCATCCTAAAAGTAGTTCTACCCTATAATAAAAACCCAAATATGAACGTAAATTATGGTCACAACCTAACTAAACCATCGATTTTTACTTACGAAGCTAATCTAAACACATTTAATGAGCAGAACTTATATTCCACCATTCCTAAAACAAACCCATATCAAATTTTCAAATACCCACCTTAGTTCCAATCTCAAATCCGAATTTTTTTATAAAGAACAAATTTTCTAAAACCCCACATATTATTCTGGAAACCAAACCCAAA
This sequence comes from Tanacetum coccineum, assembly GCA_026074375.1. Taxonomy (NCBI): domain Eukaryota; kingdom Viridiplantae; phylum Streptophyta; class Magnoliopsida; order Asterales; family Asteraceae; genus Tanacetum; species Tanacetum coccineum. The sequence continues at coordinate 38,400 of BQNB010038507.1, read as the reverse complement.
AAAATTCATAATTTTGAATGAAATATTAAGAAGTACACAAATATAAAAAGAACCAACCATAGGGCTGCAATGTCAGTTGAATCAGAGTTAAAGCCTTCATTGCTTTACATGTCATTCTGACCCGGGTGCATTAAATGTTAGTCTGACCCGGGTGTCAATAAAAGAGGGAAAGCGGCTAGCCCAAAGCGTCGTCCGCTAACAGTAAAAATGAAAGACGTGTCTCGTACATTTGGCTTAGACGGGGCTATCACAGTTGTGTACGACAGAGGTATCATAGCCAAGAGATAGCCCACTTTCGCTCATCATTGCCATCGTAGACACGACATAAAGATTATATAAAAAGTAAGTCATGAGCTTATTTAACAGACACCCCCTTACATAAGTGGAAACAAACACCCCCTTACTTTACAAAGTGTGTATTTAACAACTTATGAGCTTATTCGATTCGGCTTATATGTCATAAGCCTATTATATTATAAATACATACAAAAACCATGATCACCTGGGTTAAAACATT
>BQNB010038507.1:0-24348 GCA_026074375.1 Tanacetum coccineum | reverse complement strand
AATGATAGATAGGCATCCGGTATTAATACATACATTTGTTTTGTGCTCGACATGGTTTGTGAAGCGAAGGAAGATACACTCTCTAATTTATAATGGGGAGACAAAAAACAAATATTATCAAGGTACACATATGTATAGTTTGTAAATAAATTAAACTAACTTTGAACACGTTGTTGTGGTTTTTTGTTGACCAAAATATGTTAATAAATTTTTACAGGAGGTATGTGTGATATTGGTGTATAAATGATGAGGTGGTTCTGTACAAGGGGATTAATGGCGTTAGTAACTATTTTGTAATTTTATTTTTCTTCTTTTGGTAAGTTCTTACAATTAATGTACCTTTACACTTTAACATTGTGATACCTTTGTATTATGAAATGTTTTTTTGTGTTTCAAACATACTTTCTTAACTTTATTATGATGTATTAATAAAGGTGCCAAAGTTCTGTCCAGAGTGAATTGGTGAAGTAATTGCAAAAGAGTGGGATAAAGAGGTGGTTGATGGCTTCAAATGGAAGCAGAAGTGGCAAGCAGTATTGTTGAGTAGCTTTAAAAGGGCTGATAATGAAGTGCTGACAGAGGCTGCAACACCAGAAATAGTAGGATTAACTCGAGAACTGTGGACATAGCTCATAATGGGAACCAGGTTTCTTTAGAAGATGTTGATTTTATAAAATCAGCAATGGGAGCTATGGACAAAGCTCTTTATTCTTTTATCGAAGAAACTTCAGGTATACATTTCAGTAAATAATTAACCATGTTTTTGGATTTTTACATTTTATTGATAAATGTGCTATGTGTGAGTAAAATTGTGTTTATTACATCTTTGTGAGTTGTATAGGAAAGAGATGGAATGAAGTAGAGGCGGGTCTAGGAGACGCGGTGCAGGGCAAAACGTCTGAGACAGGCTGTCTTGAATGCTTGGTTTTTGGCGGGCTTTTACACCAGTACGTAAGTGGTGTTTCATGCTCTTTTAGAATACAAACCAAGCAAGTGGTCAAAACTTGCAGATGAGGAAAAAGTTAGATGTAGTTTTCAAACTTCAAACAAAGTGATTCGTAGAATCCAACACACGTAATAATAAAATATAATATATGGTGGAAAATTACCAAATTACCCTTGAGGACAAAGGTAATAAGGAAAATCTTCACAAATATATATAATATAATACGTATATTAATCGAGAAGTATGATTCCTTGGTCGTTATTCCCCAACGATTTGTGAAATTGAAACCACGTTTGTTATTCGGACAATGATTTGAATTGGAAACAAAGATTGCTTTGATTATCTACTTCTACAATTTAAAATAAGCAAATGATAACAATTAAGCACAAAAACAAATAACGGGAAATCAAACTTTAACTAAAAACGCAAAACGGGAACCCTAAACAGCAGTAAAAAACCCTAAATTTCTAAAATTAAACCTAAATTAATTTTTTTTCTTTTTAAATGGACTCTAATTGACTAAAAAGTAAGTTTAAAGAAAACTAGAACAAAAACGGAGTTGAAATGAGCTTTGAAACACGAAAAATGAGAACGGGAATCAATCCCGTTCTTTAAAAATCAAAATTTTGCAAATTAAACCCTATGAAGTCAAAACTAATTTTCCTAGAAACTTTATGACAAAAGAAATTTTTCTAAAAAAGATTTATATTTTTTTGATTATTTTTCTATTTTTATGATTTTTTAAAGTTTTTAATGAAAATAAATGTTTAAAAATACTAAACTAATTATAAAAATTCTAGAAAAAATACAGATAATAGCTTATACTAATTAGATCCTAGGAAAAATAAGCTTGAAGTCACAGCTTAAAGAATAAGCCACAAAATAAGCTAAAACAACTTATAAGGCTTAAAAGTGAAAAACGTGTATAAAACTTAAATATTGTAGATGTATAACGAAATAGACCCCAGGGCGCAGTGGTAGTGAGTGTGTGGTGTGTGTTATAAAAAGGGTTGAGGGTGTTGAGGTCGGGGGTTCGAGCCTTGCTCACCCCCGATTTCCACCTTCCCCTTTTTTTTATATAAAAACTTAAAAAAGCAAAGTTTTAGAACAGCTGAAAATAAGCATTTTTAATAAAAGAAACTTTTTGTGAAAAGCCCTAAATAAACTGTTAAACAACTTATAATATGACAAAAACTACTTAACTATTATTTTTGGCTTTTTTCAAAACTTAAGGACTCAAAAAGCTGAAATAAGCAAAAATAAGATCAAAAAACTACTTTAATTCAATTCCTAATCTATTAAACTAATTTGAAAAGAATTTAAGCACAAAATAATAAGCCATAAGCTGGAAAATTAAGCAAACACTTTAATGAAAACTTTAAAACCAAACAGTCCTTGAGGGCTACTTTAAGCTTGATTTTAAGCACTAAAATGGATCCTTACAACAAAAAGCTTAACACTATTTTAAAGTATAGCTGAAAATCTACTTAAATCAATAAGCAAAACACATTTTGAAATCAAATTAAGCACTTAAAAAGCTCTAAGAAAAAACTACAGGCTACTCACTTGGAGTTTTTGGTTTTTATGAAACAGCTATAATTTTAACCCTACTGACTTAACAAGCTCAATTCTAAATTAAACTAACTTATTAAGCAAACTTAAGAACAAATTAAGCAAAAGTTTAAGAAAATAAGCTATAAAAAACTAAAATAAGCATTTGACAAAAACTGAGACCCAAACAGTCCCTACAGGGATCTTTGAGCTTATTTTAAGATAAGCTCTTGGATCCTTATGGGGAAATGACTTATTGAAGCTTATTCTACAACTAATAAGCTTCCAATAACAACTTTTGGAACAAGGATTGAAAATCAAATTCTAAATGAAAATGCTGAATGAAAAAGGGTGTGAAGACAGAATGCAATATTTTTGGATTTTTGAAGGTTTTATGAAAAGACAAATAACAACTTTTAAGCTTAAAAACAGATAAGCAAATTAACTTTTTATACTAAATTAAGCCTTAACCTATCTATTTTAACCTAAAATCTATTTGTACTCAAAATTTCAAGAGCTGAAAACATTTTTTACTTATTGAAAATTTAGCTAGAAGTTGGTTGTTTTTAAGATAAAACTGTTATGCTGTGGCATGCAATTAGACCTAAATCTAAAAACCTTCAAATGCAGACTTATTTAAACTTCTTCCTATTCTATTTTTAACACTTATCTACAACACAAATTAAGCAATTCAAAGCTCTAAAGCTGAATTAAGTATTAATGCAAAAGAACATAACAATTTGAGCTATATGTTACTAACTAGTGAAAACTTAGCTAAACAAATCTAAACTTTAAAAATGCTTGATTAAACTAAATTTTGGAATCTAAAATAAAACACCAATAAGACCTTATCGAGCTAACAACAGCACTAACCTATGGTTAGTGCTATTTTCCCAAACACCCATTTAACTAGACTAAAAACCATATTAGCTTATGAAAATGAATTTAAGAGGTTAAATCCTAAATACCAGATAACAAATAGATTTTAACAACCTTAATAAGCATAAAACTATAAGCAAATAAGCTAGAAACAATAAGCTACAAGTTAAGCTAATATTTTTTAGTTTTTATAGATTTTTAGGACAAGTTATGAAAAACTAAGATCTATACTATAAAAGCTAAAAACAGATAAACAAACATTATCAATAAACTTAATGAAACATTAATAAGCACAAATAAGCTAGAGTTAAGCAGAAAATAAGCAAATGCAACTTATTAAACTAAGATACTTGAATTTAAAGGAAACTTAAAAAAAGCCTTAGCTAAACAAAGGCAATAGTGCTCAAGAGAGCTTTCAACAGCTCTACCTTATCACAAGGATAAACTAGTGAGGTCCCATAAGCTCTTCCATTGTAAGCTTATCATCCAAAAGCTCAAATTCCATTTAGCAAGGGTATTTGAGTAATTTTAAGAGATTAAATAGATTAAATGTTTATTATGAGCTCAATTTGAGCTTAGAGACTCAAAGAGCTTGAATGAGCTTATTAGGAGCTTATGAAATAGTAGCAACAACATTTGAGAGTAAAGAGCTTATGATAGATTATTAAAATAAAACTTATGATTTCATTAACTAGAAAACTGATTACAATATGTTGAAACTGAGATTACAACAAGCTTTTAAAATCTGAATTAAAACTACATAAGCTAATTTATGAAAATTACATAAGCGAAAGTTTAAAAGCTAAAAAAAACTCTCTTTTGTGTGTGAATGTGAGGGGCTATTTATAGCCATCAGGAGATGCTTCTAGGCCTTGGAGGTTGGTAGATGCTCCCATAAATCCTGTCCTTTCATTCCTTCAATCATTGGATGCTCTCTCTCCATCGTTGGATTAGATTGAGGGGCACACGGATTGCCAACGTGGCATCCGTGTGTCAGAGGGCTTTGTGCTTCTTTTAGGCATGATTTAGTGTAAAAACCCCATTCCTTGTATGTTTTCTTCAATCCACGTAGCATTCCCTTTGTGGGGATTGACCAATAAGAGCATTTGGTGATGTAATACTCTGCCATGTCAGTCTTTATCACTTGAATTGCGTAGCCATGTCACCAATTTAGATTTACCCCTTGATTTTAACTCAGGGTTAAACGAAGACGAAGGTGAACAGTAGTAACAAGTTTTCTTTTTTTTTTTTTTATTTTTTTTCGTGGTTTATTTTTTTCTAGCGGTTTTTTTTTGTTTGTCCCCGCATGAAAAACTTGTTATAAAAAGGGTTTGTGTTTTGACTGTGCGATGTTTTAAACCGGAAGTTTTGACAATTGGGTTTTATAAAAGGTGTTTTAATTAAAGGCCTGGTATTTGGGCTTGGGCTTGGTGTTGGTTTATATAAGAGATATCAAGTGTTATCTCTTATAGTGTTAAGAGATAACCCCGTTACGGCTTAGGAACTTTTTATGAATTTGGTTAACTTTGAGGGACTAATTTGGAATTTTTTAGGTTTTGTCATTTAGTGGTTGACTAGTGTTGACCATGAGTTGACTTTGGTTGACCTTTGATAGCATTCTCCTGGCTCTTGTATTCTCTTTCCTTTCCTGTATCCGTGTTTGTCCGGTTTTAACCGCTTTCTTGAGATTTTTGCAATATCCGTACCTACACAATCATAGAGACAAAACAAGCAATCTTCAAGCATTTAAAGCACAATTTTATCTTTTTAAGGCCATTTTTGATATAAAAAGGATATGTATTTTCACACATATCTACTCGTTTAAAGATGAATGCTGGAACATCAAAGACACTAATCGTGTTTAATTGTTAACAACTATAGATACTCAGTGGGGAAGTAGGATATAAAAACTATGGGACTTTATTACAAGGTTGTGTCAAGATCAAGTAGTGGGTATGATACGAACTGGGTAATATTTAATAGACTGACTAAGGTATGCCCATTACATGGTAGTACGTGAAGATTTTAAAATAAGGATTTTGGCAAGACTTTAAACTAATGAGATAGTAATGAGGCATGGAGTGCATGTGGCGATCATCTCATATCATGGTGGAAAGATTTACTTCGCGGCTTTGGTAGGCATTGAAGAAGGCATTGAGAACATGACTAAAACATGCGTACGTCATTTCTTTTTTTTCTTTTTTGATTTTTTTGTGGTAATTAGGACACTCATCTACCCTTAACTGAGTTTTCTATAATAATAGTTATCATTCGGGTGTTTGATGTGCTCTATTTGAAGCGTTGTATGGAAGGAAGTGTAGGTCACATGTTCTTTAGGCTGAAATTGGAGAAATTCGGTCGATTAGATCGGAATTGGTACAAGAGACAACAAATAAGGTGATGTTGATTAAAGAAAAGCTCAAAGCGGTTAGAGATTGCCAAAAGAGCTATGTTGGCAATATGCGTAAACATTTAGAGTTGAAGTTGGTGATAAAGTGATGTTGGAAGTGTCGTCTTGGAAAGATGTAGTGCATTTTGGAAAGAAAGGTAAGTTGGCACCAAGGTATGTAGGACCATTTGAAATCCTTGAAAGGATTGGGCCTGTAGCTTATAGGTTAAGGTTGCCTAAGGAATTGAGTGAGGTGCACGACACATTCCATGTGTCAAATTTGAAAAAGTGTTTGGCGGATGCTAACTTGCATGTGCCATTAGAAGAAATTAAGGTAGACAAAACTCTTCATTTTGTTGAAGAACCTGTTGAGATTATCGATCGTGAGGTTAAAAGTTTAAAGCGTAGTAGGATTCCAATAGTTAAGTCCATTGGAACTCGAAGCGAGATCATAAGGATTTCATAAAAACTAAGTATCCACATTTGCTCGTTGAGAAAGCTATCGTTGGAAGTACTGATTAAAGTTGGGTACATAGGGTTACTGGTAGACTTTAGTGCACCCTTGAATGTTCTGAGGTGGTTTGGTTAATGTTATATTTTGAATAAACTCAAAGTCGAGCTGATTCTTCAAAAACGTTGAGCTTTGTAACAACTCATAACTTAGTTCCAAGACAGTTCTTGTTTGATGAGTTGCGGGGTTAGGTTATGAATGACGTTGTTACACAACTTAAGGTTTTTGACGAGTTTCCTCGAAGACGGGCGATGTTCATGTAGTTAGATGTTATTTTGGCTTAGAGTTGTATGCTGCTATTTGTACCCTTGTATGGGCAAGCGAAGTTGTAAGCAGTGGGTTTCTGATCGTGAAAGTTAAATGAGATTCAAAGTGTGGCCCTAAGTTCACGTGGGAACGTGAGGACCATATGAAAGCTAAGTATACCCGATTGTTTGTTGATGATGATGTTGAACCTATTAGTTAAATCTCAAGACGAGATTTCCCTAAGGAGGGGATACTGTGACAACTCCGCAGACTTTAGCGGTAGTCAAAACCGAATAGTAATGATTTGAGTTTATTATGTGTTATAGTAAATTTATGATTTGTTATGTGATTCAAAGTGAAGTTTAGTTACAAATCCATTGAAAGCGGATCGTCTCATGGTATTGAAGTTATGGTTGCTTTGGCATATTACATTATGTTGCACATTTTAGTGATAATGAAAATGATGTAAATTATTATTTGTGCGAACGTATTTATGATGTATAAGTATTTACGTATTTAATTAATAGGTGTTTCTTGTAAGAAGAGTAAGAATGATTAGTTTAAAATTTTAGTTAGGTGAATTTTAGTGGTAATAAGTTAAAAAAATATGATTAGAAATGAAATTTATTTATAATTATTTAAGTTAGTTTAATTTAAAAGGGTTAGCTAAAATAAATAAAGGTTTTTATAAAAAATGTCAAAATTAAGGGTTTAATGTGTAATTAATAATAATTAAAAAAAATATATAAATAACAAATATATATTAATAAATTTCAAAATTTATAATAAAAATAAAAATATATATTTATAGGGGTTTTATTGGCCGTTATAAAGAAAGAAAAAAAAGAAACACAATAGTATAATTAGAAATATGCTTAATATGGTAATTTATCTAAATCCCGCTTTTCTTTTGCACTATAATATCAAACCCATTAATCCATATGATCTTTTTTATCTGTCTCAGAACCTAAGCAGAAGAAAAAAAAAGATTTTTTTATTCAAGATCAATTGTGATTTAATGGTTCAAGATTAAGTGATCAAGTATGTTAAAAACACATAATTGTTTTTAAACTGTTCTTACTATTACCATGGTAAACAATATTAGGATGGAAATGAATTAGGGTATGTTATATAAGAATCTGTAAAATTTTAGGGTTTGATCTTTAAAAATCGTTTTGGGATGAATTAGTGTGTTAGAAGCATGTGATAATTAGGGTTTCTGGTTGTAAATTCGAAATTAAAAGCTGCAGTTTATGAATAGGCATCATGTAATGTGAACATAACATGTTCATTTGAACGGATAGCTGTTTATTGATTTCTTGAGCACTATTTTTTTATTATAAAAGAATAATACTAAGAAATCTAACTAACAGATAGTCTAGTTTGTTAAAAGGTCTGACCGCCTAGAAAGGTTGAGGTCGGGAGACGTCAGTCAAATTGAATTTTACTAGGAAGTCAGTATGCGAAACAGTAAATCGGTCAATTATGAGTTGTGTTTATGAGGTCAAAAAATAAATCAAAACTTTGTTTTAATAAATGAAACTCCTACTATAGTAAGTCCATGATGTAAATGAATTTCTAGAATTTTTGTAGAATTTTCCCAAGAGTCTAAATGGGTCTGGTCAAGTCGAACTTTTGAATGGTTCGATCAGATCCGAATCTGAGTACTTTGCAAAGATGAATTTTTATAAAATAGTTCCACTTAATATTATTTTTTCTAAAGTAACTACAAAATTCAGCCAGAAACTGTGAAAGTGGAAGTTAATGAATAAAGTCATATAGGGTATGAAAATGATTTGGGAGATGTATTTAAAGGATTATTAACTTTGTGTGAGATTTAGAAGTCCATCATGTGATAGTTACATTGACTTAGGTATTTAGCCTAACCGAGTGTAACTTATGTTTTGTTATGATTAGATTGTGTGCAAGATCTTGTCAAGTAAGCTGAGCATCAGGTGAGTTTCATAGTCGCTTATTATAGCTATGTATTTGCTTGGGATGGAAATGATGCAAAATCTGATTTGATTGCTAATGGATAATGTGGGTTCAATGTTACTTCATCAGCTGTATTAGGCGGGGACTTTAAGTTCTATTATATGATATATGCTGGATGTGGAAAGTGTTGTTGCATTGTCTTCACCTACTTTGCGGGCAAAATGGTTCCTCTACTTTGTTTAGTGTATGAACCTGTGTGTCAACGATAATACCAAGTAGTCTGAATTGAGGGATTTTGTTCCTCTCCGTGACTGTTTTGTTGCATTGTATAGGGGTAACAAAACGTTCCGTCCCATTGGTGAATTTAGTTGCAGTGAATGCTAGCATGTATAATAGATCGCAACTTATTTAGTCCTGAGCCTATTTTTGTTTTAAAAAATTAATCACGATGGGGAAGAGCTTTATTTAGAGAACGGTTGGTTGTAGAGTTGGGGGAGGGTTTGGACTGGGTGGTTATTATCTTGACTGCGCGGCGAAGTTGTAGCTGTCTCCTGGGGTTTGGCTGGCTTAACGCGGACCACTCAATATTGATAGCACACGTTACAGCGTGGTCATCAGAGATCATAATTTTTTATCAAGATGTCTCAGTCGAGTTTACATCTAGATAACAATAAGCACAAATTTTAAGTCAGTACAGCTAGGCGTGCATAACTGACCACCGGCCTCAAGACCCGTGAAAGATAGTCATGCGCGTGAGAGACAAGCAATCTTATACACACAGACATTGAATTATCAGGAGTCGTTATAACTATTCAGACTCCATGTCGGCGGAGTGATTTGCTACAGAGAGTATGTGTATCTAACTATTTTACATAGGTTTGCGAGACATTGTCTTTGTTTTTATGGAGACCCCTTTACATTAAGACAAGATGTCGTACATTTGCCTTTCGGTATTGTCATAAGCACTTCGCGTCTCTTATTTCTAGACTATGCTTGTAGCAGATTCTCTACTGTTGACACCTTTTATATTGTGAAGAAATCCATGATGTACGCCTCGTGTTTTCCACCTTGGCAGGTGTGACAAAAACATGAAGACTATAAATATTTGGGTTGATTCTACTGTTTGGTTATTCATTTAAACAACGTTGGGTTGACCGTTCGTGCGAAATCTACAATTAAAGATTTTCTTGGTAAGTTTTCAAATTTAATTTCATTTGTCATAGTGTGGGGTTTATTTGCGCATAGATGTTAGTTGTACAATTGATCGTTGTGACGAATTGATTTAAACGAAATGAATAAAAAAAGGGTGGTGTTATGTTCCGTAAATAATTTTTTTTTTTTTTTAGTAAAAAGGAAAAAGAGGGTTGTAGTTTGATATTGTGGTCGTGATGGTTGAATAATAATTGATGAGCTAGAATCCTTATTTTTTTATAGTAGCTTATGGCTTTATTCGGGCTTATTTTAGCTATTTTCTTGGCTATATAGGCTTATATCCCGTCGTGTAGATTCCAAAATCACTAGGAAAATGATTTGTGATATTGTGGTATGGTCGTGATGTTCTGCACTATTATTTTGTGTCTTATGGTAGTACCAAAAGCGACACGTAGCTTAAAGCATTATTTTAAGCTTAATATACATCTTATTTGGAGTTTAGAGAGCTCTCGACCCAATAAGTCCTATTGCGCGCGCGGCATAAAGGAGGAGCTAATTGTGGTCCGGATTATTCTACATATAAGTATATACCTTAAATGATATAAAATGGACATGTTTTGGACTTAACTAGTATTTAGACATATATATGGTACCTTAATGGACGCTCTTGTTGGCCTTAAGGCCCAATAAGCGATATGGATCGTTATATAGATGTTGATAGACGTTTTGAAAGTGGAAACTGTATTTACGAGTGAATTGAACGATATTTTTGTGAAAAACGTGTCGATAAGCGATAACGATTGAGATATATGGACATATTGTCAAAAGTGTCGAATTTATTAAAAAGCTTGAAAAATGATAGGTTGTGAAACGTTGGAAAAACGTTGTATAAAACATACGGGTCATGTCGAAAATTTCGTAAAAAGTTTTATACATATGAAATTTTCCTTAAAAACTTTATTTTGATTTTAAATAATAAAATTATATTTAATTATTTTATTGTATTTATTGAAATATCACTAACGCGACAAAAATAGTAAATGTTTCTCAAAAACTTATCTTATAGTGTTTTTTAATGAGTAAACGTTTTATTTTTAACCGTATAATAATTATTTTGAAGTGACTTAAGGTGTACCGAATTGTACTTGTCGAAATATATTTCCTAATTTAATAATTAAGAATATTATTAATAATTACTTTTATTTTATTCTAATTACGCTAAATAGTATGAAGTATGTATTCTCGAGGAATGAGATTGATATGATTTTGGATTAAGTCATCAACCTCACACCACTAAATTGTTTTGGTAGCTGAGAGTACAATGCGAGTCTAAACTCTATAGCATCAGACGTGAAGATTGTTTTGGAATTAGATGATTAAATTGGGACATTAACTGGACTATGTCGTGTGCGGGCGTCGTTGCATTTGCTTGTGTGATTGAGATTTGGTTGCTAAAGACGTGCTTGAGGTGAGTTCTCGTAGCCCCACTTTTTACTGTTTTTCCGTTGGGGGAAAATGATACTCAAATGTGTTTTGAACTATTTTGAAAAATTTGTGCGAAATGTGTTTTGTTTTGGACAAGATATGAATGCTTATGACTGCTATGTGAATAGTAATGTGTTGTATGATTGTTGGAGCGGATGGTAAGCCTACCCAGTATTTCTATGATTGTTTGATCAGAAAGGGTACGCCTAACCATATTTGTGTGTAATAATTGGAGGCGGAATGTGGTACTTCCTACCAATTTATGTGTTAGTCATCCCTAGTTTATAGTGGCTCTAGCTGGTAGGCCTTTAGGTACGTAAGTGGACAATATGGTTACTTGATAACGTGATGCTAAGGTGGTTTGGGCATATATTCACTATCATAAGTACTATTGTCCACTGTTGAATTATTGGCAAAGCTTTTGGGTGTTAAGGTCAAACAGTCACCAACATTAATTGATGACATTTTCGAGTATCATTTTAGTGAAGTTGAAAGAAGAGTAGTTTGGTGATTGGATACAGACTTAGAAGATATCTATGGGTGGAATTTGTGTTTGAAAGTCTTGCTTGCTTGTTTTTGATTTTTATTTTTGGATGTTTGAATAAGTTTGGATTAAGGTCCCCTGTGTGGGCATTTGAATAAATGTAAGAGATTGTGGATTTTAGTTGTGATTTGGGACATCACTTGAGTTTGTTCAAGGTTGATGGTCTTCATAGCACTTGGAGTTTATGCAATGTAGTTTTCTCTATTTTGTATCTTTTGTTATGATTGATCATTATTTTGCATTCCCGAGTTTCCGCCATTGTCGGGATGTGACAGATTTGTAATTAGAGCCAAGGTTATAGAGAACTAGGTGGTTTGGCCTAGACTATAACCTAAGATCTGTCGTCTAGTTGCGTATAGGATATGTGGGACGACACAATATATAACCATGGATAAAGTTTTATAAAAACTTTGAGCATTGGAAATAATAATGGGCATTTGTTGAAGCGTAGATTAATTATGGTGGTTCCGGGAATGCCTAAACGTATTTTATCGCGAAACGTAAACACTTTACGTAACCAATAAAAATAAAATAAACAAAGTTAATAATTATCCTCAAAGTAATTACTTAACACTTGCTTGATGTAAACATTTAATTGTTTGATGCCCGTTTACATTGAATGATCATTTTTAGCTTACACGATTTAACTTAACGTTTACAATTTAAAAGTAAACGCGTACAATACTAAAAATAAGTAGTGAATTTATTGACGTCGTAAATGACCCTAAAACACGGGGTGTTATACCTGAAGTTCTGGCCGGCCTGCTGCCGAATCATTAGGAGGGGGAACAGGTTGGTAGAGATAGAAGGGGTAGAAGACCTAGGGAAGGTAATGATGAGCGTGTTGATGAATTGAATGGTCAAGGAAATGACCAAGGTATAGGAGCTAATGGGGGTGTAGAGGGATTCAATGGGAATGTAGAGGGAGCCAATGGGGGAACACCCGACTTCTTGATGATCATTGCCCAACAATTGCAGAACCTCTTACCCGCCATGTTGGCTCAAGTTAGTAACCGAGGAAATGTTGGAACTCAGAATAGTAATGTAGAACGTTGGGAATGTAATAGTGAATGGAAACCGAGTAGGTTGTTCATATAAGGAGTTCTTAGCTTGTAACTCTAAGGAATATGATGGTAAGGGATGTGATGTAGTTCTTACTCGTTGGATTGAGAAAATGGAGTCTGTGCATGATATGAGTGGTTGTAGTATTGACCAAAAAGTGAAATACACTGCTGGTTCATTTGTGGGTAAGGCTTTAACGTGGTGGAACTCTCAGATCCGCACGCTAAGCCAGGAAGTTGCTGTTAGTATGTCATGGAATGACTTTAAGTTTATGGTGATACAAGAGTTTTGTCCTAGTAATGAGATGCAAAAGTTGGAATATGAGTTGTGGAATCACGCCATGGTCGGGGCTGGCCATGCTGCATATACTGATAGGTTTCATGAATTAGCGAGGTTAGTTCCTCACTTAGTAAATCCTAAGAGTAGGATGATTGAAAGGTATGTGTATGGCCTTGCTCCATAAATTCGTAGGATGGTGGCAGCAATGGAGCCAAAGACTATGCAGAAGGCAGTGTAGATTTCTGGTGCACTGACCGATGAGGCTGTGAGAAATGGATCAATTACGAAAGTTGAGAAAATAGGAAATGTGGGGGAAACTAGCAAGGATTGTAGAGGTGTGCCGAGGAATGTGAATCTTGTCAATGCTAGAAACCCAACTGTTAGAGCATGTTATGAGTGTTGTAGTACTGACCATGTTAGTCTAGCTTGCCCTAGATTGAATAGAACACAAGAACCGGAAGGAAATCGTCCAAATCAAGTTGATGCTAATAACGGGGTCAGGGTCGTGGAAACCAAGGGAACCAGGATAGGGGTAGGGCATTCATGTTGGGAGTAGAGGAGGCTTGCCAGGATCTGAACATTGTGACGGGTACGTTTACTTTGAACGATCATTTTTCCACTACCTTATTTGACTCTAGTGCCGACTATAGTTTCGTTTCCACTACCTTCATACCTCTATTAGGCTTAGAGCCCAGCGAATTAGGTTTCAAATATGAGCTTAAGATAGCTAGCGGACGGCTAGTAGAGATTGATAAGGTTATTAAGGGTTGCAAACTAGAAATCAAGGGTCATGTCTTTGAGATCAACTTGATACCTTTTGGACATGGGAGTTTTGATGTGATTATAGGTATAGACTGGTTGTCTAATTATAAAGCTAAAATAATTTACCATGAGAAGGTAGTGAGGATACAACTACTAGATTCCAAGGTGCTTAGAGTAGTAGGAGAGAGACCGGATGAGAAAGCGAGATTGTTGATGAGTGCTAAGGCTAGTGATAAGAAACAAGAAGAGGTTGTTGTGGTTAGAGATTTTCCTGAGGTATTCCCGGATGATCTATCTGGATTACCGCCTATTCGGGAAATTGAGTTTCGGATTGAGTTAACCCCTGGAGCAACGCTGGTAACAAAGTCTCCTTATCGTTTGGCACCTTCTGAATTGGAGGAGTTGTCGGGACAACTCAAGGAACTCCAAGACAAAGGTTTCATTCGACCAAGTTCGTCGCCTTGGGGAGCGCCGGTGTTGTTCGTTAAGAAAAAGGATGGTTCTTTTAGGATGTGCATTGATTATAGAGAATTGAACAAGTTGACCGTTAAGAATCGTTATCCGCTTCCTAGAATTGATGATCTATTTGATCAACTGCAAGGGTCGCAGTTTTTCTCAAAGATAGATCTTAGGCCTGGATACCATTAGCTAAGAGTGCATGAGGATGAAATACCAAAGACTGTGTTTAGAACTCGTTATGGACATTTTAAGTTCATTGTAATGCCCTTTGGTCTGACTAATGCACCAGCAATATTTATGGATTTGATGAATAGAGTTTGTAGGCCGTATCTTGATAAGTTTGTGATAGTGTTTATAGATGATATCTTAATCTACTCTAAGACTCAAGAGGAGCATGTAGAACATTTAAGGTTAGTCTTGGAACTGCTCAAAAAGGAGAAATTGTATGCTAAGTTTTCTAAGTGTGAATTCTGGCTAAGAAAAGTTCAGTTTCTCGGGCATGTGATAAATGGTAATGGAATTCATGTGGACCCTAGTAAGATTGAAGCTGTTAAGAATTGGAAAGCCCTTAGAACTTCGACTGAGGTTCGTTCGTTTTTAGGATTGACTGGGTATTACCGTAGGTACATTAAGAACTTTTCTAAGATAGCTAAGTCTCTTACTATCTTGACTCAGAAGAGTAAGACTTTCGATTGGGGTGAGCAACATGAATTGACATTTCAGACCTTGAAGGATAAGTTGTGTAATGCGCCTGTTCTAGCTCTCCCCGATGGATTGGAATACTTTGTGGTATATTATGATGCGTCTAGGATAGGACTAGGTTGTGTGTTAATGCAAAGAGGTAAAGTGATAGCCTATGCATCTAGGCGGTTGAAAATTCATGAGAAGAATTATACTACCAATGATTTAAAGTTGGGTGCGGTTGTGTTTGCACTTAAGATCTGGAGACATTATATGTATGGGACAAAGAGTGTCATCTATACGGACCATAAGAGTCTTCAACATATCTTTAGTCAGAAAGAGTTGAATATGCTCGAAAGCGTGATGGTTTAGCGTTAGTTTAGTGATTATGACTGTGAAATTCGCTACATCTGTTAGGCGATTGTGGGTGGCTGAGGCCCTAGTAGGGGAAAAGAAAGATAAAGCCTAAGAGAGTTAGAGCTATGAATATGACCCTTCAATCGATATCAAGATAGAGCTACTGACGGATAGAAGGAGGTGTGGATGAGTTTGCAGGATTACAAAAAAGGTTGGATGAGATGATAGATCAGAGAAGTGATGGAAATTTGTACTACCTAGATTGAATATGGGTACCTTTGAAGGGTGATGTAAGAACCCTGATAATGGATGAAGCCTATAAGTCAAAGTACTCTATACACCCAGGTGCTGATAAGATGTATTATGATTTGAGAGATAGGTATTGGTGGCCTGGAATGAAAAAAGGATATAGCCTGAATATGTTGTAAGTGTGTTTGACTTGTCTGAAGGTTAAGCTTGGAGCATCAAGGCCACCTGGCCTGCTCTAGCACCGGAGATTCCCGTATGGAAATGGGAGAGAAGATAGCTATAGATTTGTGACTAAGTTGCCTAGGACTAGTAGTGGCTTGACACAATCGGGGGTCATTGTAGGATTTCCGGATTGACTAAGTCTTGCTCCATTTCCCTACCTATGCTGTGAGGATTATAAGATGCAAGGCTTGAGTTAGATTGTATTTTAAATGGGTGGATAGTGCTAGACATGGTGTGCTGATCTCGTTTATATCAGATCGTGATAGTCGTTTCGCATCGAGGTTTTTGGTACAGTCATACAAGAGGCATTATGGGACTCGTTTAGATATGAGTACGGCTTATCACCTCGACCAATGGTCAGAGTGGACTTACTATTCAGACTTTAGGAAAGACTTGCTTAGATCTTGCTGTCCGGGACTTCGAAGGAAGTTGGATGGTCATCTTCTGTTGTTTAGTTGAAGTTTTTCAATAACTATAGTTTTCATTATAGTGAGGATGTGCTGACGTTTTGGAGGATTGTTTTTGGTTCTAGAAGTGTCGTTCGCCAATTATGTGGGAGTAGGTTGGAGAGGTCAGTTGATAGGGACCTGGACGTTTGTGCAGAGAGACTACTGAGAGATCTCGAGATTAGGATAGACTAAGACTCTGCGCCGTGATCGTCAGAAAAGTTATGATTGATTAAGCGGAGTGCATAGCTCTAGAGTTTAGTGTATGTAACTATGTCTTGCTCAAAGTGTCGCCTTGGAAAGGTGTGGTACGCTTTGGGAAGAAGGGAAAGTTAGCACCTAGGTTTGTTGGACCGTTTGAGATTATTGAGAAAGTAGGCCCTGTGGCCTATCGATTAGATTTGCCTGAGGAATTGAATGGTGTTCATGACACGTTTCACATGTCGAACCTTAAGAAGTGTTTGACTAATCCAACACTGAAAGTGCCTTTGGATGAGATTCGAGTTGATGCTAAGTTAAATTATATAGAAGAGCCTGTGGAAATTTTGGAAAGAGAGTTTAAGAAGTTGAAGCGTAGTAGGATTGCCATCGTCAAGGTCGCGATGAATCGAAACGTGGCCTGAATTCATGTGGGAACGTGGAAGATCAAATGAAATGATGGTACCCGCATTTGTTTAGTGATGTTAGTAGTTGAATTTCGGGGACAAAATTCTTTTAAGGGGGTAGAATGTAACCTTTGCCCTTTTTGTGTTCTGAATATTTCATTTATAGTCCTTTGACTATTTGACTTTTGTTATTTTATTTAGATTTTTGTACCGTGTTGACGGTGGTAATTTTATGAGATATGTGATGATTTGAGGTTTATTGTGATTAATAATCCCTTTTGGAAGGTATTATTGTGTTATATGTATTCTGGGTGGTTTGACCCGTGAATTTTGAGAAATGTCGCAAAACGAGTCTGACACGTCCGTTAATGTCCAAATGAGTTTTGAATGGTGTAAAGTGAAAATATGTCGTGTAAATACTCTATGTTAATGGAAAAGTATTTTTAAAGTGAATAAAAATGCGAATTAACTTTGGGGTAAATTTAACGGTTGAGTTTTACGAGTATTTAAGTGATCCCGACACGAAAAGAAAGGCCCGAGACCCCATGGCATTGGTCAAAAAAAGACTAAGAAGACAAGGTGGCTTAATTTTAGCTAACCTTATCCAAATTGTACATAAGATGCTTTCCTTATCCTCATTTTTACACATAGTTCATTTTTAAAATCAAAAAAATATCCTCTCCCTTCTCTCTTCTGTTCGTCCGCACCTACAACACACACACTCTTATAATTTTTGAAGTTTGATCAAGAAAACACGAAGACATAAATATTTGGGGTTGATTCTAGTGTTTGGTTATTCATTTAAACAACGTTTGGGTTGTCCGGTTCGTGTTAAAATCTACAAATTTAAAGATTTTCTTGTAAGTTTTCAAATTTAAATTTCGTTTGTCCTTTTAGGTTTATTTTGATGCATAGATGTTAGTTGTACAAGTTGATCGTTGTGAAAATTGATTTTTGGAAGCGAAACGAAAGAAAAAAAGGGGTGTTTGGTTCGTGTCAAAAGAAAAGGAAAAAGAGGGCTTTTGTAGTTTTGATGTCGTTATCGTGATGGTTAAATAATATATGATGCCAGAATGCTTATTTTTTATAGTAGCTTGTATGGCTTATTCGGGCTTATTTTAAGCTATTTCTTGGCTTATTTGGGCTTATAGGCCACGAATGGATTCCCAAAATCATTAGGAAAGTGATTTTGATTATTTTTGTGTTATGGCGTATGTTGTGGACTATTTTTGAGGCTTATGGTAGTAACCAAAAGTGATACGTAGCTTAATAGCTTATTTTAAAGCTTAATATACGTATTTTGGAGTTTATGGACTCACGACCCAATAAGTCTATTTGAGCCGCGGCTTAATAGGAGGGCTTATTGTGGTCCGGATTATTTTTACATATAAGTATATACTTATATATGTAAATGGACCTTGGTTTTGGACTTAAATAGTATTTTGGACTTATATATGTCCTAATGGACCCTTGTTGGGCCTTAAGGCCCAATAAGCGATATGTAGTAGTTATGAGAATTTTGATGGACTTTTGAAAGTGGAAATGTATTTACGAAGTGATATTGAGTGATATTTTGGGAAAAACGTGTTGGTAAGCGTTAACGATTGAGATTTTGGAATTTTATCGAAAAGTCTATTCAAAAAAGTTTATGTCAAATTTGTAAAAATGTTGAAAATAAGGTTTGAAAAACATTGGAAAAAAAACGGTGTATAAACGTCGAAGTCAATGTCGAAATTTGTAATAAAAAGATTATATTAGAAAATTTTTAAAAACATGATCTTTTGAATTTAAATATATAATATATTTAATTATTTTTATTTTATTTATTTATAAATTCACTGTGAAAGACGAAAAATATTAATTTTTCTCGAAACTTCTTACAGTGTATTTATGAGTAAACGTTTCATTTTCAACCGTATAATGATTATTTTGAAAGTGACTAAGGTTTTTAATGTACGACTGACTTGTCGAGATATATTTATATAATTAGATAATTATAAATATTTATTTTATTACTTATCTATTTCCACTAAAAATCGTATAAGTATGTATTATCGATTGAATGAGATTGATATGATTGTGAGTTAGTCGTCTTTAACCCATCACACACTAAATCTGTTTGGGTATTTGTACAACGAGGTCTAAACTCTATGCATCAAACGTGAAGATTGTTTTAGAATTGGATGATTAAATTGGGACATTAACTGGACTAGGTCGTGTGCGGGCGTCGTTGCATTTGCTTGTGTGATTGAGATTTGGTTGCTAAAGACTTGCTTGAGGTGAGTTCTCGTAGCCCCACTTTTTACTGTTTTTCCGTTGGGGGAAAATGATACTCAAATGTGTTTTGAAATGTTTTGAATTGATCTGTGTGAAATGTGGTTTTGTTTTTGGGACAAGTTATATGCTTATGACTGCTATGTGAATATTATGTGATGCATGATTGTTTGGATCGGATGGGTACGCCTACCCAGTGTTTGTGAGATTATTGGATCAGATGGGTACGCCTACCCAGTATTTGTGTGATTATTAGAGCGGATGGGTACGCCTACCCAGGTTTGTGTGTGGTCCTGCCCTAATTTTAGTGCTCTAGCTGGTAGGCCCTTTAGGTGCGTAAGTGACATATGGTTATTGATTAGCGGTGATGCTAAGGTTGTTTGCATATATTCACTGTCATATAGCACTATTGTCCACTGTTGAAATATTGGCACAGCTTTTGGGTTTAAGGTCAAACCTACGAGCTCACCAACATTATTGTTGACGTTTTCGAGTATCATTTTTAGGTGAAGTGAAAGAAGAGTAGTTTGGTGATTGATAGCAGACTTAGAAGTATTCACGTGTGGAATTTTCGTTTGTTGAAGTCTTGCTGTCGCTTGCTTGTTGTTTAATTTTAGTTTCAGATGTTTTGGAATAAGTTTGGATTATGGTCCCCTGTGAGGGCATTGGGATAATTGTAAGAGATTGTGGATTTTAGTTGCGATTTGGGACATCACTTGAGTTTGTTCAAGGTTGATGGTCTTCATAGCACTTGGAGTTTTTGCAATGTAGTTTTCTCTATTTTGTATCTTGTGTTATGATTGATCATTATGTTGTATTCTCGAGTTTTCGCCATTGTCGGGGTGTGACAGGACCTGAAAAGTCAAAGGGTAAAATAGTCATCTAAAATTCTGAAAATTGCCGGTTGTCAAAGTCTTCCTCAGTTAAAAAAGCTTCATCCTGAAGGTCGGTGTATGATATTAGATTTTAGGTTGGCGGGATTTAGGTAAGGGTATCTCCTTCAAAACTAATCTTCTCGTTCCTAAGTGAATTCAGGACCTTGCATGGGATTCCATCTGACCTTAATGTTTGAAATACGGCTTTGTTTCCATTGCCTGACCTCTTTGTTCATAATCATAATCGATTCCTCGATGAAATGAAGTTTGTCATTGATTTGAATCTCGTCTAACGGAATGACGAGTGTTTCGTTAGACGAACATTCCTTTAGGTTTGACACCAGTAACATGCTATGAACTCTGCTTAGTTGTTGTGAGAGTTCGAGTATATAAGAAACGGTTCCTACTTTAACTAGAATCTTAAAAGGTCCAATATATCTAGGGTTCGGCTTTCCCCGTTTGCTAAAACGTATCACTTATTTCCAAGGTTATACATTCAACATGACCTTATATTCAACTTGAAATTCTAAGGGTTTGCGTCGCACGTCAGTATAATTCTTTTGACTATCACGATTACCCAAATTGTGTAGTAACAGCTTGTTGTCTTTGGCAGGCTTGTGATAAAATCCATGGCTATATTTTCCCATTTCCAATGGGGTATTCCTGGTTGTACCAGTAAACCAGATGGGTTCTGATAATCGTCCCTCATCCTTATATACGTCAAGCACTTGCTGATACAGGCGGCGATGCTTGCTGCCATGTCGGGCCATCGGTACAACTACTTAAGATTATGATATATCTTATCCGATCTAGAGTGGGTGAAATAGATAGATTTGTGTGACCCATTCATGATCAATTTTCTTAAGTCTCCAAAGCGTGGTAATCAACTCCTACTCCTAATGCAGAGGGTTCCATCGAGACGAGTCTCAAACTCCTTGTCCATACCATGAAGGTTTTCATCTTTAACGTTCTCTTTCTTGAGAGCTTCTACTCGTGCCTCATGAATCTGTGGCGGTAGGTTTGAATTAATGGTCATCACTAAGGCTCTCACCCTGAGAGGCTTAGCTCGTTCATTTCTGCTTAGAGCATCTGCCGCAACGCTTGCTTTTCCAGGGTGATATCGAATCTTACCATCGAAATCACTGAGCAATCTTAACAATCTACGTGGTCTCATGTTCAATTCCTTTTGATCTAGAATGTGTTGTAATCTCTTATGGTTTGTAAACATGGTATGCTTTATGCCATCCAGGCAGTGTTCCCAAATCTTGAAACTAAACACTATTTCTCCTAATTCTAGGTCGTGTGTCGAGTAGTTCTTCTAATAAACTTTCAGTTGTCGGGAGTCGTAAACTATCACCTTCTCCTTCTGCATCATTATAGTACCTAATCCATTATGCGAGGCGTTATTTTAAACCACGAAGCTTTTCTTTCCGTCGGGTAATGCTAAAATCGGTGCACTACAAAGTTCCTACATTAACAGTTGAAAGGCTTCCTCTTCTTTCTCTTCCCATTCGTATTTCACATTTTTCTGAGTTAGTTTGGTTTAGAGGTTTCTCTATCCTAGAGAAACCTTTGATAAATCGTTGGTAATAACCGGAAAGACCTAAGAATTTTTGTATCTTCGTTGGAGTCGTAGACGTTGCCTAATCCTTGCTTGACTCAATCTTGGCGGAATCAACGTGAATGTCTTGACTATCAACACGTGGCCAAGAAATTGCACTTTCGGGAGCCAGAATTCGCACTTAGAGAATTTGGCATACAATTCCTTATTCTTAAGCAATCCCAAGATAAGCCTAAGGTGTTCCTCGTACTCCTTGTTTCTGCTTGAGCAAATCGAGATATCATCGATGAATACTATCATAACTTATCTAAGTGCGGTTTGCACACTCGATTCATGAGATCCATGAATACCCCTAGTGTGTTGATCAAACCAAATGGCATGACCTGAAACTTGAATTGTTCATAACGGGTCCTAAATGCAGTCTTAGAATATCCTTTTCTCGAACTCTAATTAGTGGTCACTAGTCCTTAGGTCGGTTTTCGAGTAAACGCTAGATCCTCATAGTTGATCAAAATGATCACCTATACTAGGTAACGGTAATGGTTCTTCACGGTTAGTTTGTTTAATTCTCGGCTGTCGGTGTACATCCTGAAGGATCCATCCTTCTTTTTAACGAACAATATCAGAGCTCCCTAGGGTGAGGAACTCGGTCTTATAAATCCTTTTGAGTATACAACATACTATGCTAAAGATGGCCAAATCTCTTTCTCTTAACACATAACATGCCTCCGAGTCTTAATTTATCCCGCTCCAACATATCAATCCAATCAAACAACTCTGTTTATTAGCAACTATCGATGCATATCCATCACTCCTATTGCTTTGAATCGTTAAAGTTTCATCATCCAAAGGTATACAAATAATCTTTTTATCACAAATGATCATGGCGTGGTACCTTGTCAACCAATTCACACCAATGATAACGTCAAAACTACCAGGTTCTATGGGTATTAAGTCTATCTTGAATAGATGATTCGGAAAACTCAGTATACAATCTCAAATGATAGTACCAACGTCTAGATTCTTTCCGTCGGCTAACTCAACACGGTATTTAGTGTTTACAGTAGATGGGACGATGCCACTTAAAGAGCCAAACTCAGCGGAGGTGAGGCGTCTATCAACTAGGTTCCATACACTTGCAATAATTATGTCCTTTGCTTTAACTTCAGGTCCATCAAAAGTTTTGTCGGTACATGAATCTCATAATTTACGTGATTTTAACTCACGAAAAGGTAAGTATATTGAAGGAAATCCCCTAGTTCCCTTGGTTATAATCCAATTAGAGTGATAAGTCTGTTACGTTCTAAGTTCTTACAATCCATAATTATCGTGACTACAAGGTGTAGGATTCGGTCTCTCGGCTAAGGGTATGGTGTTTCTATATGCTAAGGTTTGAGAAAAATCTGCTTAGTTATGACGCTTACGAATATGAATACGAATACACGTGACCGACACGACTCACGAATACGCACGCAAAATATTAATAAAGCACGAGTTCGATATAATCCCGTTGACAATGTAGAGAAAAGAAAGAAAATAAAAATGGAAAGTAAGGGTAAATTGACAAAATTTTATGGTGACTACTCCCAGCATAGCATGGTCCTTCCTGAATTATACATAGGTGATCAGGCTATGTATAATTAAGGACTAACGATGCAATGTTCATTTCGTCAAAACTAGTGTTATGTTTCTCAAAGTTACATGGTATATACAATATGGTTTATAAGATAGCGAAACAGTTCGTAAAAACAAAGACAAGATAGTTTATATAGCGACACAAAACATTTTGTAAAGTAACGTAAAATAGCTCAAGAGGTGATATCAAAATAGTTTACGAGAAAGTCACTTGACGGTTTATAACGTAACAGTAAGGGGGTTCATAATATGGTATCAAATAGTTTACGAGTTGACAACCCAAAAATTTATAAAGTGACAACGTAATAGTTTGTAGAAGACACGAAGTAGTTCATAAGATGACGACGACATAGTTTATAATTTGACAGCGAAATAGTTTTTAAAACGACAACGAATTAATTCATGAGGTGACAATGAAACGGTTTGTAAAATGACTGCAAAGTAGTTTATAATAGGGTAGCAAAAGAGTTTATAAATAACTGCAAAATAGGTTATAAGATGGAAACAAATTAGTTCATTAAATGATAGCCAGATAAGCTATAAGGTAATAGTAGGATAATTATAGTGACACCCCAAGAATTTCTGTTCAATAATTTAACCATTTCCGTTTAGTAATTTGAATTTTTAAAAGTTTCGTTTAGCTTTACCGGTTAACCGGGAAGTTATTCCGTTATTATCTGAGAATCGTCACCGGGAGCGAACCGGGACACCAAACGCTGTAGTATTTTGGCAATAGCCACGTTTTTATGTTTTAAGGCAATGTTTAAAATTTTGTAATTTTCCGTGATACCGTTACTCGTTTCATTATGTATGTGATGCGTGTTTTAATTTATGCATATGCATGTGCATGCAAAGGCCTTGGAAATTAATTCATAAATGAGCACTAGTGAACCTAGAATATTGGAAACCATTCTTGGTCCCCCTGGCCTTGTTCATAACCGGATATGCATGCATGCATGCATAGGATTCAAATTTTGAAAATCAAATTCACTAGACATGGTAGCTTGAATTAAGGATAGGACATGTACTAGGATTAATGTGATAGGAGGATCATTTTGGTCCCCTATTTTTGTCCCCTAACCGATTGGCACACATAAGGTGTGTGTGTATGTGTGTGTGTAATCCTTGAATACAAAATCATTTACTTCTCATTCATTCTCATTCATTTCCTTCACACACACAAAATCATTTCTCTTGTGCTCTCTCTCTAAACCACATGGCACCAACACAAAAACATACATAA
>BQNB010038506.1:0-48701 GCA_026074375.1 Tanacetum coccineum | reverse complement strand
AATTTGAATTATATTGTTCATATATGTTTAATATTATACGTATATATATATATATGCAAAATTAACAAAATGTGGCATTTTTCAAGTGGAGACCTTGTGCGACGGCATTTATTGCACACTCCTCCGAGACCCCTCTAGTTATCAAATATTAGCAGAGTGCTCATACGTTACATCAACATGTAATATGTAATTAAAATATTCGATAAACAATGTTTCTTGATAATACGTGTTTTGTAGCTCAACTATGTTTATTTAATGGAAGCACACAGTTATGAAGAAAAACTTAATTACTGTTTTTTATTTTATTTTTTGTAGACTTAAAATTTACACTGGTAATATCTTTTTAATATAGAAAAATAGTAATTGTACTAAAGTTGATTAATGTTTTTTGAGTAAAGTCGGAATTACATTATTTTGCCTTCTTTTTCTCACATTTGTCCCCATTCTTTTTGTGAGGTTGACACCTTATGTGGATGCAAGTCGTTTCAACACAGTGAGCAGCAATCAGCCTTTGTGTCTCAGACAGCTGCTTCTTCTGATAATCGTTCCTCTCGCTCCAACTACAATGGAGCTCTCGTATATGCATGAATGAATGATTCTTGATGCCTCGGGTGATTCGAAAGTCGAGAACCTAACTAGTTATGATGTGTGATTGGTCCCCATTTAGTCTAGATATCAAGTTCTAAGACCACCGGACTTCGGGTATAAGGCCACTTAATGTCACTAAAGCCACACGATTAAAACCAAGAAAAAAGCTGTTACAATCGGATTAAAACCAAGAACATAAAATGTTGCAGGGGACATTTGAAAGCATAGTATTAACTAATGAAAAAACCAAAGCTCAAGGATGGAAATGAGTTTTTGGTATTATCCCACATAGCTAAATGAGAGAAACTATTCTACGTTTATATACCATAGTGCATAGTCTTAAGGTTAATACTGTGCTTTCATCTTCATTCCCATCTTCGAGTCAATTTGACAAATTTACTTGAGGTGTGTCTATGTGTATGGAAACATTATATTAAGCCTTACCTTTTTTTAACAAATTTTTTTGACTTCAAGCTTATATTGGTACTTTTTAGCACCAACGACTAACCAAACTGCACCACACAAAATGTCATTCCTCTCTTCAGTTGGTAGACTGGCGGATGTCAATGGTATTTTTTATTCTTTTTTAGTGAGTGGTGTATTTTTTTTAGGTTTTTGTGAGACACACAAGCACCAATAACATGTTATTAGGGTTTTTTTTTCTCAGGATAATGTTTTAGTTATTGGTGTGTTATTAGAGAGGTGCTGATATAACACACCTACAACATGTTGGCACCTACTGCATCTAGCTTTCTTACTTGGGGGCTATGGTCTGTCAAAAGTCGGTCTCACATCACTTGAGGGCTAAGCCATAGCCATTTTTGACAATACAAGTTATTTTTCCTTTAGAACAAACAAAAACATGTAAAAATTGGTATTCCTTATAAAAGAAGGAAGAAATCATAAATGATGTATATGAACTTATTCATGTAAGCATATACGAACATACCTCATCAAGGTTAGCTTGGTGATGCTTGTCCTCCAGCATCCGCTCATATTGAATATGAGGGTAATGTGCACACTGCATGCAGCGTAAAAATATATAAGTGTCCTTCATGCTCGGTTTTATCTGCTAAAAATTTTCAGTTTATACAGTTTGATATGATACTGAATTTTGGTTTGACACAATAATCGAACTGCATCAAACGAGTAAGTTTAAATTTCTTTTGTAAATGAGATCCAACGAAAACCACACTACCAAGACTAATTATATCATATTTATTGGCTTTGATCCTTTCAATTGTTTGTACAGTAAAGTCTAAAGAAGTTTGGTGAAATTTTTGACATTGTACATCCGGGTCCATTATCTTTAGTTGAGTTTAATTACTCATGGTGACGTCGAATGACTGACAAATGATAGGTTCCGAATTCCTGAGTCTTTTGACATGTAGGGACATAAATGGATGGAAAGAAATTGTTTTGCTTGACGATTTTGATCTTTTTTGTCCTCTGTTAGTCATAATGCAAGATTGCAAGATCCCTCTTTGTTTCTTTAAGAGTAGATCATAATAACATATACCACCTTCCGATCCGTATGGGTTTCCTGGTAAACTTTTCTCACAAAAATCATTGTTTAAGGTTTATATTTTTGGTATAAAACTAGATGTCGTACTTTCTTTATGATCTCTTATATATTCGCCATCGTTACCAACCATAAGTTGTATTTTGTATTTACTTTCATTGTCACGTTCATCAACTGATGTAATGTTTGATGTGTGTAGTCATGAAGAAAAATGGATGACACCAAAGTAACTTTCGGTGATAGCTAAAAGCTTTCGTTGAAGGATCATTGGCTCATTTAGAACTTGATTCTTTCACCTCCCTTCATTTTTGCCTTCTTTTTCTCATATTTGTCCCCTTTCTTTTTGTGGGTTTGAACTTAAGCGGTTGATGTAAGTTGTTTTTAGTCGTAACTATGCTATGAATATGAAATGATTCTTGATGCATCAGGATGATTCGAAAGCGAGAACCAATAGTTATGATGTGTGATTGGTCCACATTTAGTCCACTATCAAGTTCGCAATACGTCCTGGACTTCACGTAATAAGGACCGCTTAACAATTCTTGACAGTTCACATGTACGGTATAGTATAAACCACGCAAGTAAGGGTTTGTGGGCACTTGTTCATCTAGTTTTATACGTAGCTTTTTCTCTATATGTAACTTATTACGTGAAAGGGTACAAGAGACTTGTTTATGTCTTCAAGGCTAGTGTTTTAAGATCTCATATCGAATGTGACATCAGATCAAAAGTTGCATATGACAAACTGATGTCACTAAAGCCACACGATTAAGCTGGTTATGTATTGTTATCAAATGTATACGCAACATCGAGTAACTGGCAAGAAAGATCAAAAGCTACGAATTTAATGTTTGAGAGGATAGTAAACAAAGAAACCGTTGTTACGGTCGGATTTAACCCAAGAACATAAAATGTTGCGAGGGACATTTGGAAAGATAGTATTAAGTTTATATGACATATTGACATACAATCCATATACACTATGGTATATATGTTTAACATGATGCTAATATGTATGCGAATCAAAGCATTTAAAACAAAAGTTTAAGGATGAAATCATGGAATTAAGTTTTTGGTATATATAATATATATATATATATATATATATATATACACCTATTATCAAATAATATAAGAATAGTATTCCGTAAAGAAATAAAATCTCTTTTAAGAAAAAAGTGTTGACAAATCTTCACGAGTCGTATCCCGACGATTTCGTAGCTTCAGTGAATTTGAAAATCTCGTTCAAGTTTGTGATCGCGTGATTTGAATAGTCAAGATTTGATTTTGGATTTTATTTCTACTAATGAAACGCAAAAGCAATTAAAGGCAAGCAAACAATTAAAGCAATTAAAGATTAAGCATGAAAACGTTAAAGGGAATTTAAAAACGCGACATATAAACCTAAATTATCAAATTTTTCAGCCCCTAATAATGCAAATTAGTAATTTCTAACAGTGACGTATATGATAAATAAAAAGAATTTTAGAAAAGAAAGAATTTTATTTTTTTTTTCTTTTATTCTATTTTTTTATAAATCAAATACTATTTTAATCTAATTATATATTATAAGAGTATTTTAAAGACTATTGTTAAATTTATAATAAATCATCAAAATAGTACTATTAACTATTTAGAATCCAGATAAATTTAAATGAGCCAAAACCAGCTTATCTCTATAGCTGGGAAAATAAGACCCAAAAAAAAGTGTGAGAAGCTTTAATCTTAAAAGAAAGTAGGTTTATAAGTATAATGGTATGAAGGTGATAACGAAAAAGATCATAAAGGCAGGGGGTTAGAGTTGTTGGGTGTGTTGAAAGGATGGTCTTAGGTTCTTATATCTGTGGCACGACCCTTTTTGGAATAAAACATTTTTGCGGTATTTTTCTTTTTGAAAAAACTAAAATATAAGTAAAAAATAAGCTAATTTAATAAAGACACTTTTTGCCGAAACTCACTAATAAGCTAGAAATAAGCATATTAAAAAGTGGCAGTTTTAGAAAACTAGCTAATGACTATTAAGCAAAACTGATTGGCTTTTTGGAATTAATAAGCTAAAGAAAAAGCAAATAAGCTAAAACAGTCTTGAGGCTAAACCTAATAAGCACAAAAAGAAAGAGAATTTAAGCCATAGAAAAATAATGCTGGGAAAGCACGTATTAATGGCTATTAAGTGACCAAATCAGGATACAGACGTAAACAGGTTACGAAGGGTTTTCAGGTCTACTTTTTTGTAAGCTATACCTAGGAACTAATTTAGGCAATTTAGAGAATAAGCTAAAAAGCACAAGAAACAAGCTTATGGACAGTTTATTCACTAAACCTAAAATAAAGTCTAATGTAGGGATTAGAAAGTAGTCAATACAAAATTAAGCTAGAAAAGGCACTTAGAAAAAGGACTGCTAAGACAGCAGACATGAAAATAAATTTTAAAGGGACATTTAAACTATCATTTAAGCTATAAAAAATTTGGTCTAATAAGAACTTTAACATAATAAATATAAAACCAAAAACAGATTAAGACCTAAACTAGAAGAACCCAAATAAGCTAATACTCTAGTGGTTATGACAAAAAAAATAAGCTAAAAAGAAGACTTAAAAGTGACAGACTTAAACTAATGTTTTTGGCTTTTTGATTTTTTAGACTACTTGCAGCGACTAATTTTAAGGTCACTTAAAAGCAAATTGATTCTAAGCTAAAAAACTTAAAACTTATTAAGACTTTAAATACAATAAGGTAATTTATTCTAAGAATTTAAACATTAAAAGATGGATTATTGACCTAAAAGACCTCACATGAAGCAATCCTATTAGACTAAATCCACCTTACTAATTGGTCTTTTTGGACAAATCTTTTAAAGAGACTATGTTGACTTCAAATACAAATGCATATTGACATGGATTGAGCTTATATTGATCACAAAAACACTACACCCAAAGCTCATTTTTATAAATCAAAGATTGAGACAGTTTTGAAGGATATTAGCACTAGCAGACTTGGAATTTAATCAAACAAAGTAAAAACTTAACAAAACTACTTTTAGACTTATAAAAACTAAATCATAGACTTAATAAGAGCTAATTGAAACTGATTTGAAAACTAGAAATGGTTTTGAACCTCATATGACCCATTTTGCAACCTTGACCCAAACACTCATTTAGAAAATGAAAACTCATTTTAAGCCAAGATAGATTGCCCAAATACGCGCCTCTAAACTAAAAACAAATTGAAAATACTTACTGATATCAAGAAAAATATAAGCAATTAAATAGGAGAAATAAGCATGAAAATTAACCTATAGCCTAATAAGCAGCTTTACCTACGGCATAAAATATCTGTATTAAGACTAAAACTCATCAAAAAAACTCAAATCAACACTAAATCTATACTTTAAAACCAAACATAATATGCTTATGAGCACATGAAAAACAATAATAAGCACACATAAGCAGATTAAGCAAACTACAAAGCAATGATAGAAATTGAGCTACAAAAGAAAAATGAGAAGTACCTTTTGTCCCAGCTAAAAAGGGACTTAAATGCTCTTAAGAGCTTAAATTAACAAGCTTCAGCTTGTTAGAACAAGCTGGTAAGGTCCATAAGCCCATCCATGTTTGGCTTATCATCCAAAAGATAAGCTGAGGTAATTTGTGAGTGACTTATTCAGTTTAGCTTTTAGAAAACTAAACTAAATGGAAACTAGCTTATGAGTAATAGAGAGAGAGCTTAATGAGCTTATTTAAGTCATTTTAAACACACTTAAACCATAATTGCTTAATAGTGAAACAGAATTTAAAACACAATGAAACTTTGAATTTTATTACTATCAAAAGAGGTTACAAGATTTTATAAAGAAAATTACATTAAGATGAGCAATAAACTAAACATTACATTAATAAGATAATTAAAAAGCTACACTAAAAATTACTAAAAGCTATACGTCTTCCATTGTGTGAAGCCTCCTCTATTTATAGTGGTGTGAGGAAGATTCTAGGCCCTTGAGGAGCGTCTCAAGCCTTCAATCTTGTCCCTTCAATCCAAACCGCCTCTATATCCATCATCCTTGGCCCTTGGATCATGTGCCATGTCTCACAGCCAATGAGGGGGTGTGGGATTGCTAGCGTGGCTAAATTAGGTGTCAGAGGCTGTCAAGGATAAGGTTTCTAGAAGCTCATAGACGTGTATGTGGGTGAGAGGCTTGATTTACCCTGGTGCGTTGGAGCTCTGTGTGTAAGGAGGAAAAAGAGAAAGAGATAAACAGTATACCATACCGCATATGGAGTGTACATTTGAAGGTTAATACTATGCTTTCATGTACCTGCTCTTTTCCGTTGTCTGACAAATTTACTCGGGGTATGAGTATGAGCATGGAAACGTTATATGAAGCCTTATCTTTTTATTTTATTTTTACTTCAAGCTTTACTTTTCTTTTAGATGGCACCGGTGTAATATGATATCCGTGCGTCATTTGCATTTTCTTGCACCATCGACTAGCCAAACTGCACCATACAAAATGCTATTCGTCCCTTCCATGGTGATATGCTATTCATGCGCCATTGGTATTTTCACGCACCATCGACTAGCCAAACTGCACCCCACAAAATGCCATTCGTCCCTTCCGTTGATAGAGTGGCTGATACCAATGGTACTTTTGTTGAAGAGTGTGTTATAGCTATTTGTGTGTTATTGAGGAGATGCTTATGTCAGGGGCGAAGCTAGTAGGGGGACTAGTGAGCGTCATTTGTATTTTCTTGCACCATCGACTAGCCAAACTTCACCATACAAAAAGCTATTTGTCCCTTCCATGGTGATATGCTATTCATGCCCCATTGGTATTTTCAGGCACCATCGACTAGCCAACTGCACCTCACAAAATGCCATCCCTTCTGTTGATAGAGTGGCTGATACCGATGGTACTTTTGTTGAAAAGTGTGTTTTAGCTATTTGTGTGTTATTGAGGAGGTGCTGATGTCAAGGGCGGAGCTAGTAGGAGGGACTAGTGGGTGTTGAGCCACCCCTAATCAGCCTATTTATTCATTAAAATTCTATATTACCAGTCATTTTTCTACTAGTTTTTTTACATTGAGCCCCCTTATTATTATGACTTTTTTACATTAAGTACGATCAGCCCCCCTTAACTAAAAATCCTGACTCCGCCGCCTGATGTGACACGCCAAAAATATATTTTTGGTGACCACACTACACGTAGCTCCCTTACTCCATTCACTTTAAAATTATTGCACATCACAATATAAAGAAAATACCTTAATTAGAGCTTTAATTTTGACAAATTTTAAACTAATAGTTTTACCTTTGACATTTAATCAATTTTTTCATATAGTTTTGTAAATGATTATTTTAGTTTAGCAGCAATATGATAAACTTAAATAATCGTATTTACTATACTTAGTAGTGGACAGTAATGAAAAAAATAAAAGATGATAAATGTAGCGTTGTAAATAAACTGAACGTTCAGTGAACATTTTATGTACCGTTTGGTAAAAAGTTCATTAATTTTCGTTTATTTATTAACTGAACGAACATGAACAACATTCTTACGTTCGTCTAGTTAAATGAACGAACATGAACAAAAGTCTTGTCCGTTCATTTACGTTCGTGAATGTTCGATTATTCGTGCGTTTATGATCATAGATTTGTTTATGTTCGTCTATCACATCTTTTTATTATATATAGTTTTAAAACTGATTTACTTAAACAAAACAACACTTATGAAACATAATATTATGTATATCATTGTAAATTCTATGTTTATTTTATGATCGTTCATTTATGTTCGTTTAGTGTCTTAATAAACGAATGTTTAAGCAAATTCCCGTAAGGATGCTTGGACTTTATACGTGTGCTTTAGAAGCTAGTACTTTGGAAGTTGGAACATCTCTTTCGTCCTAGAGCTGAGTGAGTAAATCTTCATGAGTGTGATTCAGCTGCTGGTCCTTTGGATATTAGAGCATCTCCTTCGACCATGAGCCAAAATAAGACAAGACACCATTAGCTCGCACCAGGGTTTTAATCCGAGACCAAGCTTCGGCATGAGGATAAGTAAACGCTCGGTATAAGTTCTAGTGAGAGAAACTAGAGAGAGAGTAAGGGGAAGTATGTGTGTGCAACTTGCCTTGTTCATGTGTGTGAACAGTTCATTATATACTACCTGGGCTTAGCTCCAAGACACGAGTATTATGGAAGCTAACTTGTCTTCTAAAGGCAGCACGTCAGTCACTGACATGTATTAGGCTTTGTCTTCGGGGTCAAAGTTGTCTCCATGCTCCCAGTACTGGCTGTGGATCAGATGACTGTGCCATTCGTACATCGTACGTCAGTCGTCAGTGTACTAGCTCTGATAGAGACAATGCTCTACCTCTTGCATAGGTATTGATCTTTGCCTATAGAGGAGACTTGATGTTCCTTACCTCCTGAGGGGACTAGCTACTCCTTACCTCATGAGGATACTGGATGCTCCTTACCTCCTGAGGGGACTAGCTACTTCTTATCTCCTAAAGAGACACTACTCCTTAGCTATTGCCTCTGGACCTAAGGTGGTCTTCTTCACCCTAGCTATTCCAGTGAACCGTTCCAACATGGAGTGGTTTTATCTTAGGAATATTAGGAGTTAAAAGTGATTATCTCCCCCAAAGCATCTGGAGGAGTCCATACCTCATCATGTCCCCCCAGTTTAGTATTAACATATTGCCAAAGAGTTGGTACTAGACTTTGAGAATTTGTCAAGTGTTTAGTTCAGAGATGAAAAAGCACAAAAATGCTGATAGTTTTGGAAGTTCAATGCAAGAGTGAGCTACTACACATTTTACATCACATGCCTTAGTAGTTACTGATATCCTTGTGTCCACTCTGGAAGAGACTGTTGCCACTTGACCTGATCACATAGTGGGTGCAAAGGCAAAGGCAGCGGCCAAGCAAAAATCCTTTACTAAGCCGCAATAACCTTTCGGTGCAACCAAAAAGTGTAGATTGATCGAGAAAAGCTCCGAAGCAAGGTCTAGCAAGCCCTCAAATGAGAAAGGTGATGATATTAGCGAGATACTTTTAATCGTACAAGTGTTCGGGGTGTGAGAAAAATATCGATTTAGTTGGCGATTTCCACTTGGTAATTCACACCGCATTTTGGTGATGAATTGTACGCCATGTCTCTATAGTCGAAACTAGAGCCGAATCCCCTTCCCGCAATGATGTTTATTATGTCATCAGTTTCTTGAATCGCGCTGATATTATGCCTCTAATTAGAGGGACTACTTGTATGCTCGATTGTTTCGCTCGTTGGCTAGAATATTTTTCAAACCAACTAATAATTTTGTGCCATGTACCTCATCATGTCCCCCCGGTCTAGTATTAATGTATTTCTAAATAGTTGATACTAGGCTCTGAGAGAGTCAACTAGCAATGCGAGTGTGTCGTCAAAAGGCTAGCAGATTTATCTTAACATGCCAGTGACTTTAAATCGGAGGTTTGTTCTATTAGTTACAAATTTTGGGTTTCAATCAGAGAAAACACAAGGTTTCGACCAGGGCCATGGCATAAGGTTTGTACCTCAAGAGTTTCTAACTCGGGTTCAAAAGTTCCGATCGGAGGTATGAGTTCTTGATCGGAGGTGTTTCCACTGGAGGTTCACGAGGAGCGTCTCCGTTGGAGGTTCACGAGGAGCACCCCCATCGGATGTTCACAAGGAGCGCCTCTATCAGAGGTTCACGATGGGTGTCTCCATCAGAGGTTCACAATGAGCGTCTCTATCGGAAGTTCACGAGGAGCGCCTCCATCGGAGGTTCACGATGAGTGTCTCCATCGGAAGTTCACGAGGAGCGCCTCCATCGGAGGTTCACGATGAGTGTCTCCATCGGAAGTTCACGAGGAGCGCCTCTATTGAAGGTTTATCCCTAAAGGGTTTTGATCGGACCCCTCATAAGAGTGTTTCATTTGGATCTACCACTAAAACGTTTCAAGCGGAGAAAACACAAGGTTTTGACCGGAAGACAACATAAGGTTTCGATCGAAGGTATTAGCTAGGGCCTCCATCGAAGGGTTTTAATCGAAAGTCTCAATCGGAGGCTAGACTAGAGAGTCTTTATCGAAGGTCTAGTCTAGGTCTCGATCTAAGGGTGTTTGGATCAGATTGTTTCAATCAGTGTTGCTTCCATCGAAGGTTCGATAACATCATTTAAGTTGAAGTAGTTGGGGGTGTTTGTATTGGAGGTTTATAGTCTTAGGAGTTCACTCGGAGTGTCTCCATCAGAGGGGTTCCAACCAGAGTGTCTCCATCAAAGGGGTTCCAACCGAGGGTCTCTATCAGAAGGGTTCCAACCAAGGGTCTCCATCGGAGAGGTTCCAACCGATGGTCTCCTACGGAGGGGTTCCTACTGAGGGTCTTCGACCGAGGGTCTCTATCATAGGGGTTCCAACTGGCGTGTCTCCATCGGAAGGGTTCCAACCGAGGGTCTTCATCATAGGGATTCCATTGTTTTGATTGGAGGTTGCCTAATCGGAGAGGTTCTATTGTTTCAATTGGAGGTAGCTCGACTTGCTGATACCTTCGTATCAATTCCTTATTCCATAATGTGAGCTCAGAGAAGGAAGAGATAGGAGGGTCCTATAGAGAATCAGATGGGTTCTATCATTTCGATCAAAGGTAACTCGATTGGAGGTTTTATTATCTTGGTCGATAGGGTTTCGTTGTACTCGTCCGGAAGTGCGCACTAGGGTCTAAGTGTTTCTCATTCCTGACGAGATGATACCAATGCTGACTCTAATGATACCTTGGAACCAATGTATGTCAAGGATAGCCAGGTGAGTGCAGATGAAAAATAACAATGGCCACATAAGCGTTATCTTTTTCCAGACCTTTGATCAAAGAACTAGGTGAAGAGGCAGATGCGCTTCCTACTATTGCTCCCGCCAAGGCACCTCATAGTTGTAATCATATTATATCTCCTCGGACTCAAGATACTTCCACAGAAGTTGTTCCTTCTGATAGAGGTAGAAAGTAAGGTGTTTCCTATTCACCTCCCCTATTCCTTAGAAAATACATTTTCTTACTTTATGCTAAGCATACTATTATTTGCAGGTTCTGAAGGAGTCAGTGAGGGTAAGGATGCCACAACCAATAAGTTGAATGAGGATGCTGACCCAAACGGGATGTTCCTAGATGATGGGTTTAATGATGATGATAGTCCTAATTAAGCTACCTACAAAGACGTTGAGAGTGCTATTTTTATTATAAGGCCGAAGTGAGGAATACCAAAGGAGATAAAATTAGTAAATGGCTTTTTCACCTTGCTCCTAGTCCTTATTACATGCCCTATCCTTATGATGAAGGTTTAAGTAGTCATCCTCCTAATATGAAGGGAGAATAGGGTGAGGTTCACGCAGTAAAGCTTGTAATTTTGAAGAAAGAGCTCTTCAAAGATCCTAAAATGTGTAAGACCATCATTAATCGAGTGCATACACCAACAGAGCTTCTCAGGGTGGAGGGTCTCACTTTGAAGGATCTATTTGACCGTATGAGCATTTTAATGTGTCTAAGATTTCTCATGGAGGTGAGATGAACCTGAGGTACTCATCTCTGGTCGGACAATATGACAAACTTTCAGCCTAATGCTAACAACCAACCAATGATCTTAAGGAGCAAAACCTTGATTATTGTTCGTGTAGATGAGCAAGAGGCTCAATTTCTTGTCCATGTAGAGCACCTTAGTGTTGAACTAGCCAGACCAAAAGAGGCCAACCATGCCCCTGAGAAGGCAAATCATAATCAATACAAGAAGTATAAGAAATACAAAGCCTGAGCTCATTAACACAAGCTTGTAACCTGAGTGGGGGCATTAAGGCTATTGGGGGGCTAAGAATCAAGGGCGACAGGGTTCGTATGTCTGTGTGGCTAGCTCGCAAAGGAGACCATATGGTGATGGCACAAATTGGTGCGCACACTTATTTCCCTAGCTAGACTAGCAAGGTGGCAACCTTCCAGTGAAGGGATAGTACCAGCAATTTGGCTGATGTGCAAGGCTATGTATAAGAATGAATAAATAAGTTGTTTCTCGATATTCGAGAGATGAAACTCTAGGATTTGGAGAAGGAAAGATTAGAAAACAAACTTCTTAAGATCCTTGCAGCTTCCAAGCAAGACAAAGAGAGTTTTGCTAAAGGTAAATCTCAGTTGGATTTACAAGAGACTGAGCTAGAGGATCTGAAGCACCAACCTTTTATTGAACAGTTTGAGGCTCATAAATTGAAGAATGTCATTATCGAGCGTGAAAGAGACTTGTTCTAAGATTCCTCCAAGAGGACTTCGAGGGACTTGTTCAAAAACTCCTCGAGAGTGGCGAGTTTACCTAAGCATCTGCTAGTGTCTTTTTCTTGGCAGTTAGTGCCAACTTTGAACGAGGGATGCATATTCCTCTGTCATGACATTATGCCTACATTTTCTCATACGTTTATGATCATTCATTCATCATATACGTATGTTTCCCCTTTCTCATAGTGTGTGTGCCTATCGATCTAGTGTTTATGTCAGCAGTGTGGCACATTATGTACCAACCCAGCACATGTATTGATCACTTGTACATTATTCTTTACACTTAACATATCAGACTAACATGTGCATCAAATCAGCGTCCACACCTTACCAGCGTCTGTACTGATGTAGCACCTTTAATTGATGCTTTTAATATATGTGACACTTTGGTCAATGTCCTCGTGCTACATTTTCCATCTGGTGTAACAACCAAAAGTTGTTTCATCACTCCGAGGTGGAGGTTGTACCACTGCTCCGAAGGAAGTTAAGAGCTAACAAGAGAGTCTGCTCCTACCAAAGATTGCACCCTCACTCCAGGGTAGATATGGTACCACCGCTCTGGAAGAGGTTATGAGCTGACTAGAGAGTCTACTCCAACCAAAGATTACACCCTCACTCCGAGGTAGATATGGTACCACCGCTACGGAGGAGGTCATGAGCTGACTAGAGAATCTGCTCCTACCAAAGATTGCACCCTCACACCGGGGTAGATATGGTACCACTACTCCGGAGGAGGTCATAAGCTGACTAGAGAGTCTGCTCCTACCAAAGATTACACCTTCACTCTGGGGTAGATATGGTATCACCGCTTCGGAGGAGGTTATGAGCTGACTAGAGAGTCTGCTCCTACCAAAGATTGCACCCTCACTCCGGGGTAGATATGGTACCACCGCTCCGGAGGAGGTCATGAGCTGACTAGAGAGTCTGCTCCTACCAAAGATTACACCCTCACTCTAGGGTAGATATGGTATCATCGCTCCAGAGGAGGTTATGAGCTGACTAGAGAGTCTGCCCCTACCAAAGATTGCACCATCACTCTAGATGTCAATCATTTATGAAGATCATCACAAATGACCAAACTAAGTCGAGGTGGTTCATCCTTAAGATGTGAGAGGTATCACTTCACGGAGCTGTCCTTTCGTGCAGTACTGAACCACATATTTTTATTATTGTCAGGCTGGGAGTGCAAGCCCTCCACATGCTCTACCGTTTGTGATGTATCATGGACTTTAGTCCTTTGAGTTGCTTAAAGTTATAACTCATGAATGTAGTTATGGTGTGTGTACATTCCGCTACTGATGTAGCTAGTCATCTGTTAGCCTATACGCGCGAAAGGAAAGGTGGGTATTCCCGGCCTTCTGCTGCGGAGTCAATTAGCAAAGGTTGCTCAGCCTGACCACCAATGGTACCAAGTTCACCATGGGGAACACATTAGTAGGAGTTACCCTTTTCGTACGGAGGTAGCGAGCCATCCTACGTTATTTAATTGTTCTGTGATAATGAGTTCATCTACAAGAAATCAAAGATTTTCCAGAGGCTTTGCTTCCTCCTATCATTTAAGACAAAAAGCGCTAGTCCATAGCCAGGGCATAGTCGGACATCCCAATTCGGAAAAGAAGCGAAGAGCCTCTATCTCCTATTTCGAAGGGCTCTAGTGCCTCTGGTGGTGGAAAGACTACTCTAAAGAAGGAAGCGCGTAGCTCTTATTCATTCCATCAGAAAAATGGTTTTGCTCGTATTGTACTTGACGATCGTATAACCGAGCATGCTCATGAGGTTAGGGCTACTGGTTGTGAATCAAAACTACCCCTGGGGGAAAACCACGGGGGAGGGTTGGAGTTTATCAGAGAGTAACGTCGTATAACTTCGCTAGATCTGATATGTGTAATTACCTAGTATAGCAAACCTCTGACTAAAACCCTAGGAGAGCTACTGATTAAGTGAACAAACCTCTGATCGAGCCCTAGCAGAGCAAACCTATGATGGAGCACTAGCTAGACAAACTCTGATCAAGCACTAGTGAGGTAAATCTGCGATGGAGCACTAGCTAGACAGACTCTGATCAAACACTAGAGAGGTAAATCTGTGATGGAGCACTAGCTAGACAGACTCCGATGAAGTACTAGTGAGGTAAATCTGTGATGGAGCACTAGCTAGACAGACTCTGATGGAGTACTCGCTCGTATTGTTCAAGTATATGCAACTGATGTGTGAGATGGAACGAGTGTGTACCAGATGAGTGGTTACCTACCCATGAATGACATGGTACTTCTGCATTAGCCTCTGACATTCTCTTATACTCACAAGGCTTGACCTCCTACGAACCGACCTCACCGACCGAGACTTAGATTTGCTCTTTCTCTCAGAGCGCTCTGCCCGACAAGATTTGGAAGTGTCTCTCTTATTTGACACTCCTTTGGTGCTTCAACGGGGATCTCGACCTGCTTCAGCTCCTCCCAATTTCTAAGGACCCGCTGGAGGAGCTCCCTCTAGTTCTCCTTGGTAGTTACCTACCTTGGGAGCTCCTGAATCTCTGTCTTAGAATCTCCATGGAAAAGTTTTCTAGGAGTTCCTTTTACCCTACCCCGTTGATCAATTTCCTTGATCACAGTTCGTAACGCATTTTGATGTTTTCTTTCACATTAGCCGAAGGAGGCACTTCCTGAACAAGCCTAGAGGGACCAGCAACTCCCCCCGGATGTGTTACAACGTCTCCTTACTCTGTTGTTCAAGTTGTTTCCCTACCTCCGGATGAGACTCCATCATACTATCAACCGCTGCTCAAAGCAAGTAGATTGGTATAAGTGTCCCACGGATGACGCCAATGTTTAAGCAAATTCCCGTAAGGATGCTTGGACTTTATAAGTGTGCTTCAAAAGCTAGTACTTCGGAAGTTGGAACATCTCTTTCGTCCTAGAGCTGAGTGAGTAAGTCTTCATGAGTGTGATTCAGCTGCTGGTCCTTTGGATATTAGAGCATCTCCTTCGGCCATGAGCTGAAATATGACAAGACACCGTTAGCTCGCCCTGGGGTTTTAATCCGAGACCAAGCTCCGACGTGAGGATAAGTAAACGCTTGGTATAAGTTCTAGTGAGAGAAACTAGAAAGAGAGTAAGGGGAAGTATGTGTGTGCAACTTGCCTTGTTCATGTGTATGAACAGTTCATTATATACTACATGGGCTTAGCTCCAAGACACGAGTATTATAGAAGCTAACTTGTCTTCTAGAGGCAGCACGTCAGTCGCTGACATGTATCATACTTTGTCTTCAGGGTCAAAGTTGTCTCCATGCTCCCAGTACTAGCTGTGGATCAGATGTCTGTGCCATTCGTACATCGTACGTCAGTCGTCAGTGTACTAGCTCTGATAGAGACAATGCTCTACCTCTTGCATAGGTATTGGTCTTTGCCTCCTGAGGAGACTTGCTGCTCCTTACCTCCTGAGGGGACTAGCTACTCCTTACCTCCTGAGGAGA
Source organism: Tanacetum coccineum (assembly GCA_026074375.1). Classification (NCBI taxonomy): domain Eukaryota; kingdom Viridiplantae; phylum Streptophyta; class Magnoliopsida; order Asterales; family Asteraceae; genus Tanacetum; species Tanacetum coccineum. The sequence goes on along the minus strand of BQNB010038506.1, from coordinate 32,795 downwards.
CTAGTTGCTCCTTACCTCCTGAGGGGACTAGCTACTCCTTACCTCCTGAGGAGACTGGATGCTCTTTACCTCCTGAAGGGACTAGCTAATCCATACCTCCTGAGGAGACTGGCTGCTCCTTACCTTCTGAGGGGACTAGCTACTCCTTACCTCCTGAGGAGACTAGTTGCTTCTTACCTCCTGATGGGACCAGCTACTCCATACCCCATGAGGAAACTGGCTACTCCTTACCTCCTGAGGGGACTAGCTACTCCTTACCTCCTTAGGAGACTGGCTGCTCCTTATCTCATGAGGAGACTAGCTACTTCTAATCTCCTAAGGAGACACTGCTCCTTAGCTATTGCCTCTGGACCTGAGGTGACCTTCTTCACCCCAGCTATTCCAGTGAACCGTTCCAACATGGAGTGGTTTTGTCTTAGGAATATTAGGAGTTAATAGTGATTGTCTCCCCCAAAGCATCCGGAGGAGACCATACCTCATCAACGAACATAAACGAAAACGAACAACAGTATTTCTTAATAAGCGAACATGAACAATGAACAAGAAAATTCGTTCGTTTAAGCGGTCGTATTCATTTATTTGTCCGGATAAAATTAAACGAACGAACATGAACAAGGCTCCGTTCGTGTTCGTCCTATTCGTTTACAACCCTAGATATATGAACAAGGGAAGAGATACAATGAGAAGAAAAACAAAAATGAGAATAATAAAAAGGTTTTTTTCTCATTCATTTTAAAAAAGAGAGAATTTGAAAAAGAGATGCATATGAAATGTATGATTGTGGTTTTTTCTCTTTTCATTTATTAAATTTTTTTATTTGATCTAGATCATATAAGCAATAAAAACGAGACGAAAAAATATGAGGATTAAGAATAATAAGCACATGACAAAAACAATAAAATAGTGTTCTCTCTTCTGAATGAATTCCTGCCACTCTACAACCACATGTTTAGATGAAAATAAGTTATACGACATCATAACAGTCAGTAAGAGACGTATCAAAGAAAAAAAAAATTAAGAGATCTAAAACTCATTGTATTAATTTTATGCTTAACTCATTTGTCATTAGCTTATTGAAGTCTTCAAATCACTTCTCTTCACCAAATGTTTATCATGCATTTGCATGAAAGACAAAACGAGTTGCTCATTGAGAATATCTGTAGTGGAAAAAGTTATAAAAATGAACACTAGTGATGATCGAGTTAATTGTTATATTAATTAGTTATTCTAGTATTATTCAAATCTTCAGGATATCAAACCAAGTTTACGATTAAACCTTGCAAGTGAAGGGTTTGTGGGCACTTGTTCATCTAGTTATATAGCTTTTTTCTGTATGTGTGACATATTACTTCAGTCTTCGAAGGGTACACGCGAATTGTTTATATTTCTACAAGGCCAGTGTACGTTTTAAGATCTCACATCGAATGTCACATCAGATCAAAAGTTGTGACTTCTTGATGTTAAATAAGTAAGAAAGATTATTATATTGGTACAAATATAACCAAGTGAGAAGGTCAAACAAATATAGTCATTTCCTTTATAAGTTGTGACTTCTTGATGTGCATCAAAATGTCAAATCTGATTAAGTAGTCAAAATGGTTATTATTTTCACTACATGTATTTTGACTTTTGCATATAATGATACTAATTTGATCAAAACGCTAACTATGGGATTATGTGATGCACAAACAAGCAGAACCGCAATATAATATGGTTATTTGTAAAAACATGAACGGCTGATAAGTTTGCCAAGTTTTAAAATTCAGAAATAGGAACAAATTTCATATGACAAACTAATGTCACTAAAGCCGCACAATTAAGCTGGTTATGTATTGTTAGCGAATGCATACGCAACATCTAGTAACCGGCGCTAAAGCCACACGATTAAGCCGTTACAGTCGGATTAAAACCAAGAACATAAAATGTTGCATGGTACATTTGAAAGCATAGTATTAACTGTATGACATACAATCCATGTGCACAGTGGTATATATGTTCAACAGGAAGCTAATATGAATGAAAATCAAAGTATTCAAAACAAAAGCTTAAGGATGGAATCATGGAAATGAGTTTTTGGTATTATCCCATATAGGTAAATGAGAGAAACTATTTTAAGTTTATATACCATAGTGCATACGGAGTGTAAGTCTTATGGTTATTACTATGCTTTCAAGCAAGTACTCGTCTCCGAGTTAGACAAATTTACTCGGGAACGTGGTATGAGCAAAAGCCTTATTTTTTTTTAACAAATTTACAAAAAATTTACTCATCTCCGAGTTACACAAATTTACTCCGAGTTAGACAAATTTACTCGGGAATGTTGTATTTTTTGATATCAACCGCTATCCAAATTGTACCACACAAAATGCCATTCGTTCCTTCTGTTGGTAGAGTGGCGGATGCCAATAGTATTTTTGTTTTTTTTTTCTTTTAATTTGTTAGTGAGTGGTGTATTTTTTGTGAAACACACACGTACTAATAATACGTTATTGGTTTTTTTTTCTAAAAATAGTGTTTCAATCAATTATTGTTGTGTTATTGGGTAGGTGTTGAGGTGGCCCAATAATACGTTATTGGTTTTTTTTTCTAAAATGTATGATTTTGATTTGTTCTCACTATTTTCATTTAATTTTTCTTCTCATTTAATCTTATATCATACAAACAACAAAGTTGAGACGAAAAAAGTATGATGTATAAGAATAATAACTCACAATGCATACGTAACAATTAGTAATTAGCTAGCAAGAAAGATCAAAAGCTACGAAATTAATGGATGAGAGGATAGTCAACAAAGAAGCCGTTACAGTTTGATTACAACCAAGAACTTAAAATGTTGCAGGGGACATTTCACATTGGAAAGCATATGCATTATGGTATATATCTACAACATGAAGCTGATACGAATGAGAACTGAAACATTTAAAATCAAAGCGGAAATGAGTTTTGGCACTGTCCCACATAGATAAATGAGAGAAACTATTCTAAGTTTATATATCATAGTGCATACGAAGTGTACATGTCAAGCTGAATGCTATGCTTTCATGCTCATACTCGTCCCTCGGGTCAATATGTCAAATTTATTAGAGGCTTGTTTATGAGTAGGGAAACGTTACATGAAGCCTTAACTTTTTGTAACAATTTTTTTTACTTCAAGCTTTACTTTTCTTTTGGAGGGCACGGTCCAATATGCCTTTCGTGCGTCATTGGTATTTTTTGGCAACAACGGCTAACCAAACTGCACCACACAAAATGCCATGCGTCTCTTCCGTTGGTAGAATCATGATAAAAACACTTGTCAGATACCTATTCGTGCTCATACTCAAACTGAATGCTATGCTTTCATGCTCATACTCGTCCCTCGGGTCAATATGTCAAATTTATTAGAGGCTTGTTTATGAGTAGGGAAACGTTACATGAAGCCTTAACTTTTTGTAACAATTTTTTTTACTTCAAGCTTTACTTTTCTTTTGGAGGGCACGGTCCAATATGCCATTCGTGCGTCATTGGTATTTTTTGGCAACAACGGCTAACCAAACTGCACCACACAAAATGCCATGCGTCTCTTCCGTTGGTAGAATCATGATAAAAACACTTGTCAGATACCTATTCGTGAGACCCAACATGAAGGTCTGTAACGGCCGATTACTATCTAGGCGGTGGTCGACCGCCCAACTAGCGCCTAGCACTTTTTGCAACCGTGGTTATAAGTAAAGGCGGCAATTTTGCTTATTTTCTTGTGAATGGATCGGTTCAGTTTGTTATGTATCAATACCACAAACTCTTCACTTCTAAACCATTTAGGCCCATGAAGACAAGCTGCCCCATGTAGCCTTATTATATTAACACTCTTTACCATATATATCGCTGTAAAACATTTTCCATTAAAATCCACTATGTTATATGTGGTTATTAACATTATTGGGTACCAATCTTTAAGTACTTTGGAATCAATATTTTCCGCTAAAAATCCCGGAAAAACTGATAGCGTGACAGTATATATAATAAACACCTCGAGCGCTGGCCACTGGATCATTTTAGCCACGTCCCATAATTTAGCACTTGAAGTTGGATGTTCATGTTGGAGTTGTTTGTAACGCTGTTCCATGACTGGCAACTTGTGTAACAGATTACAACAAACTAGGCACATCGTTAAAATGGTTGTTCTGACTATGATGTAGAAGTGTGCGCTTTTTCTTAAGCCTTATGGATTGGCAAGGTGGTCGACCGCCCGGCTAACAATTCACGATTTTAGCAACCTTGCTCTTTATCCACCTTTAATCATTGAAAATCTTCATGGGTCTTTAACTAGTACCCATATCCAGGGACGAAGCCAGGATTTTATATTAAGGGGGGCCCAATTTTTTTTGACATACGAGCTCAATGATATTTTTCCGGTAGTGACGTACAATTACTCGATTAGTTACCTGATGATGCAGTTCCAGCAAAATTGCTTGCATGTACTCTTTGGGCAACTTCCCTGCAGACCCTATTAGGCTCCCACCAATCAACCCGTCGGCTAAACCACATACAACAACTGATGCAACAATAACATAAAACCTGCTTCCACCAAGTGTAGGAGTTACCATAAGAGAAATAAGAAACATAGTAAATCCAATGTTCATCCTACCTCTAAAGCTAACTTTTCGGCTCAAATTGCTCCATTTTATCATCACAACTAAAACTAGTAGTGAAGAACTCATGTAAGCTACTGAAAACACCTTTTCCATGTGTTTCTCAGAGTAAAGATAGCCAAAATAGTTGATGGCTGTGATTAATGCATTCCACGGAAGCAAATTTCCTGCACCAAGTAAGAAATGGATCATATAAGCTATTTTGTACGTGTCTTTTTGTACGGTTTGAGCTTCAAGGTCGGTCTTTAAACTCTCCATTTATTTTTAAAGTTCTGTGCACTCTTTTTGTTCGGTTTGATATAGCTATTTGTTTATGTGAAAAGCATTATAAATACACCACTCATGCTATTTCATTTTTTACTAAATGTGCTGCTGCCTCTTTCCAATCCCACGTGACTAAAGCAACTGTTTTTTTACTTTAATATTTTTATATTAATAAAATATATTTCTTGGTCTTCTTCAATATATTTCTTGCTCTTCTTCAACCTCACAATACTTTCAGGACACATTCAGAGAAAACCTAAAAAATCTAAAACATTTACACTACAAGGTGTGGGTGGCCGTCCAGTTAGGGGGGGCCGAGCACCCTCCAGCCCCCCTACTAGCTCCGTCGGTGCCCATATCATGCTTTTCGTATAAACAAAGAGCTATATCAAACCGAACAAAATAGCTTATATGATCCATTTCTTACTTGGTTTGCTTCCGTGGAATGCATTAATCACAGCCATCAACTATTTTGGCTATCTTTACCCTGAGCCTAGTTTTAGTTGTGATGATAAAATGGAGCAATTTGAGCCGAAAAGTTAGCTTTAGAGGTAGGATGAACATTGGATTTACAATTGGTGGCAGCGGGTTTTATTTTACGGTTGCATCAGTTGTTATATGTGGTTTAGCCGACGAGTTGATTGGTGGGAGCCTAATAGGGTCTGCAGGGAAGTTTCCCAAAGAGTACATGCAAGCCATTTTTGATGGAACTGCTTCATCAGGTTTGTTACTTTGTTTTGTTAGCTTGCAAATTTGTACAACTCAGAGTGTAGCCTAGTGTCAGAGGTAAGTGGCAAATGAGTGGTATGAGCGGGTAATGTATATTTATGGGTCGAAATAATCACATTGTATGCAAGGACGGACCCACTTGGGAGCCGGTTGTGGCACGGGCCACACCCAATTTTGAGCCACGAAGTGTATTTTGTTTTCAAACAACATCGATTTTTAATGTGTGCAACCCTCAGTAATAATTTTTGCTACTTTATTTCATTGTCACATTCATCAACTGATGTGATGTTTGATGTGTGTAGATGAAGGAAAATGGATGGCTCGGCTCAGTTGCTCATCATATTGAAGCGACACCGCAAAGTAACTTTCGGTGATAGCTAAAAGCCTTATTCGAGGACCATTTTTGCCTTCTTTTTCTCACAATTGTCCCCTTTCTTTTTGTGGGGTTGACACCTTATGTGGATGTAAGTCGTTTTTAGTCGTATATGCATGAATGAATGATTCTTGATGCCTCGGGTGATTCGAAAGTCGAGAACCTAACTAGTTATGATGTGTGATTGGTCCCCATTTAGTCTAGATATCAAGTTCAAAGACTACTGGACGTACATCAGGTATAAGGCCACACGATTAAGCTGGTCCTGTATTCTTATCGAATGTATGAGAGGATAGCAAACAAAGAAACCGTTATGGTTGGATTAAAACCAAGAACAGAAAATGTTGCAGGGGACATTTGAAAGCATAGTATTAACTTTATGGCATGCATTTCATATGTTCAACATATAGGTAATACGAATGTGAATCAAAGCATTTAAAACAAAAGCTTAAATCATGGAAATGAATTTTGGTATTGTCCCACATAGGTAAATAAGAGAAACTATTCTTAGTTTATATACCGTAGTGCATATTGAGTAAAAGTTTTAAAGGGTAATACCATGCATTTCTTACTACACGCCATCTAATCGTGTCAACGTGACATATTTACTCGAAATTTGGGTTTGATTGCCTTATCGTGCGTCATTACCATTTTTTTGGTACCAACGGCTAACCAAACTGCGTCACATAAACCTTCTCGACGCCATTTGTGAAAGACTTGTGTCATCATTAAGTACGCAAGGAACTTACATTATCCGTGAAGACGATCCTGTTAATGAAATGCTATTTATCATCATAGTATAGTTAGAAAGCTCAACAACTGATGGCGGAAAATCAGGGTTCTTCAATTCTATAACCCTTAGACCAGGCGACTTCTGTGGCGAAGAATTACTCACATGGGCATTACTACCTACGCCACAAGCTACCCTTGTTCTACAAGATCTGTACGCACTCTAACAGAAGTTGAAGGCTTTGCACTAAAAGCCGAAGATGAAAACCTTCAGGTTGCTCCATGTAGATTTCTTTATCCAGATCACCATGAAGAAAAGCTGTCTTGACATCCATTTGCTCCACCTCAAGATCGAGGCTAGCCGCCAAACCAAGAACAACTCGAATTGATCCCATCTTCACAACCGGAGAGAAAATCTCATCAAAATCAATACCTCTTTTCTGACTGAAACCTTTAACCACCAATCTGGCCTTGTACCTCGGTCTAGAAGTATGTTCTTCAGTCTTCAATTTGTAAACCCATTTGTTTTTCAAAGCTCTCTTGCCCTTAGGCAGCTTCACCAACTCAAAGGTATTGTTCTCATGCAAGGAATTCATCTCATCTTCCATGGCTTCAAACCATTCTTTTTTGTGTTCATCTTCCATAGCTTCTGCATAACACTCGGGCTCTCCCCCATCAGTAAGTAAAACATACTCATGTGCAGAATAGCGTGTGGAAGGATGATGATCTCTAGTAGACCGCCTAAGCGGAAGGAATGGTGGCATATCAGGTACTGGTAACTCAGGATGAACGTCTTCATCTAAGTTTGGTTGCTCTTGAGCATCAACATCATCAGCACCCTGTTCTTCATCATTCTGAATATCATCTCCAAACTGTGAGTCAAAATGTTTAGGAGGAACCGGATCCAAGTCAATAAGATCATCATTATGTTGAGGAATTGTCTCCCTCTCAGCATTCTCAACATCTTTCAAAGTTTGATCTTCCTCAAACACTACATCTCGGCTACGAACGAGTTTCTTTTGAACTGGATCATACAACCTGTACCCAAATTCATCTTGACCATACCCGAGGAACACACATGGCTTACCCTTCACATCAAGCTTTGATCTTTCATCTTTGGGAATATGCACAGATGCCTTGCATCCAAAAACTCGTAAATGACGGTATGAAACATCTTTGCCGCTCCAAACCCTGTCAGGAACATCAAAACGCAAAGGAACACAAGGGGTTAGATTAATAACATGTACCGCCGTATTCAAAGCCTCACCCCAAAAAGAAGCAGGCAACCCTGCATGTGAAAGCAAGCATCTGACTCTCTCAACCAAAGTTCTATTCATCCGCTCTGCTAAGCCATTTAACTGTGGTGTCTTCGGTGGAGTCTTTTGATGCTGAATTCCATGCTCTCTACAATAAGCATCAAAGGGGCCAATGTATTCACCTCCATTGTCAGTTCGAATACATTTAAGTTTCTTCCCTGTCTGCCTCTCAACTAAAGCATGAAACTGCTTAAACACATCCAATACTTGATCTTTAGTCTTCAAGGTATATACCCAAACCTTTCTTGAGTGATCATCGATGAAAGTGACAAAATATGAACACCCACCAAGTGTTTTAGTCTTCATGGGACCACAAACATCGGAATGTACCAGATCAAGTATGTTCTCCATTCTGAAAGGAGAACGACTCTTAAAAGCAAGTCTAGTTTGCTTTCCTGCCAAACAGTGAGAACACTTTTTCAAGTTGATATCATGCACACCAGATAACACATTCTTCTTAGAAAGAATAGACATCCCCTTTTCACTCATGTGACCAAGTCTCTTATGCCATAACTCGGTCATATCATCATTGTCTACAGCATTGACAATGCTCTTGGATATCTTCGGATGAGTCATGTATAACTTGGATTCCCTTTTTCCTCTTGCCACAATCAAGGATCCGAGTGTTACTTTCCACAAACCATTACCAGAACTGTTGTGGTAACCATCTTCATCAAGAAGACCTGTTGAGATAATATTGAGTCTCATATCTGGGACATGTTTTACATTATGCAAAACCAATTCCATCCCCGTGTCAAACTTCAAGCAAATATCTCCAATACCAGCAATCCTTGATAGCCCAGTATTACCCATCCTAACAACACCGAAGTCACCTGGTGTGTAAGATGAATAATAATCTTTTCGTGTTGCAACATGGCACGTAGCACCACTGTCAAGAATCCAACTCGAATCATCATTAGCAAGGTTGACCATATCATAATCATAACAAACAAAGAACTCATCTGTGGTGGTATTTACTTCAGTATTGTCATCACCATCATCATCTTTCTTGTGTTTGTTCTTCTGGTTGTTGTAGTTTTTCTTCTTGTTCTCTTTTTTCAACTGTCTGCAAAACTTCATCGTGTGCCCCTTTTTATGACAATGATAACATTCAACATCAGCAAATTTTCCTTTGCTGGAACTACTACGATGATTACCTCTGTTACTCGGGCCTCTGCTTTGACTTCTCCCCCGCCTTTCTGTGACCAAGACATCTGACTGTGAAGAAGAACCCTGTGACTTTCTTCTCGTTTCTTCATTCAGAATACTGCCTTTAGCCAATTCCATGGTGATAACACCATCTGGTGCAGAGTTGGACAAAGATGTCCTAAAAGTCTCCCAAGTATCCGGTAAAGTACCAAGAAGCCACAAGCCTTGAATCTCATCTTCAAACTTGATACCCATACCTGCAAGCTGATTTATAATACCCTGAAAGGCATTTAAGTGATCAGTAATAGGAGACCCATCAGTGTACTTTAATCTCATCATTTGCTTGATTAAGAACAACTTGTTATTTCCAGTTTTTCGAGCATATAACTGTTCAAGTTTGTTCCAAAGAGTACGAGCATGTGTCTCCTCACAAATATGGTTCAAAACATTATCATCAACCCATTGCCTAATATACCCGCAAACCTGTCTATGCAAAATAGTCCATTCTGCATCTGTTTTGTTCTCAGGTTTCTCAGTAGTAAATACAGGCAAGTAGTAGTCTTTAACATAAAGGAGATCCTCCATTTTCCTTTCCAAACATGATAATTAGAACCATTCAAACTAACCATCCTACTTGTATTAGCTTCCATCGTTCAAACATGTTAAGTCCCTAAACCAAGAACCAAGCTCTAATACCAATTTGACAGGTAAGAACAATGGGTCACAACGGTATAAACACAATTGCGGAAGCAAAACCTTCGTTTGACAGCACTTACCCAAACCCGTATGAACCTATGAGGATGCAAACAAATAGGGAAAAATAAAAACAACTCTAATCAGCCCCTAACAGTCTCAAATCAGCCCCAAAACAGCAGATAAAAAATGTAATCAAACACACATCAAGAACACCAAACTTTTAGCGTGGAAAACCCCAAAACGGGTAAAAACCACGGGACACCTAGTGCCGCTTAAATTCACTATCAACGAGGAGAGGTACACAAGGTCTTCTCTAGATAACACTAGAGGTATACAACAAACATCATAATCTTGGAATCAAGCATCAAGATATATGGCAACAATCAAAGAACAAGAAAGGAAGAATATCACCAAATAAGATGCAATCTGCCCAGGTATGAAAACGGACTTCCAGGCCTCAAAATCAAAATCCCAACGGTCAGAACCTTCCTCTTGATGTCAGGAAGCTACAGTCCGAAAATCGTGACGATCCGACGGTGCAATCTCTGGTGATCGGAAAAACACTGCAGTTGGATTTGGGTGATATATAACTCCGAAAATCTTCTTTCTTTTCTTTTCTTTTTCTCTCCCTTACAACTCTTCACACATCTTACTCCTAACCACAATAATAAGAGTCCTTAAATAGACCCAAGATGGGCCTCAATGTGTTGGGCTATTAATCCTCATGGGCTAAGAAAAAATACCCAACATTTGGCACCTATTCCGATCACTGAACATGTTAGTGTTGAGGGGGATGACCATTCTAAACAGATTAAAGAGCTTCATGCACAGGTACGAGACACAATTATTAAACACAATGGACAGTATCAAGCTCGATCCAATAGACATCGTAAGCAGGTAGTGTACAAGGAAGGTGATCTCGTTTGGATTCATTTGCGTAAAGAGCGATTTCTACTGGATCGTTTTGGCAAGTTGCAGGCTCGTGCTGATGGTCCTTTTCGGGTTCTCAAACGAATCAATGACAACGCATATAAATTTGAACTCCCTAGGCATTACAATGTGTCAGCTACTTTCAATGTTGCTGATTTGTCTCCTTTTGAGGGTGATTCGGATGATGACGTGGACTCAGAGGTGCGTGCTTTTCAAGACACGGAGGATGATGCAGGAGCATCTGATGTGGATCATCATTTGTCAGGATATCTCAAGTTTTAAACAAGTCCAGTTCAGCATATGATTGAAGGTAGTATTTATGAGATTCTACTTCTATTTTGAGTAAATTACGTAAAATATTACATATTTTAGAGTATACTGGTGTTGTTGTTGTTTATGTATAGATGATAATGATTATTGGTAAATTGATGATTTTAGTGAATAAATGTGTGATAATAGTTATGGTTTCACTCGTTGCATATATTTTCTAAAAAAAATATGATTTTAATGAAGTAATGTGTGATTATTGGTAATATTTTCTAACGTTTATTAAAGTTTTTTTGATTTTATTGTGATTTTAGCAAAAAAAATGTGTGATCATTAGTTAGATTTTAATGTTTATCGAAATTTTATTAATATACTATTGTGAATTTAGTGAACATATATGTGACTCATGATTAGGTTTTCGTTGTTAATTGAATTTTTGTTGAATTTTGTTCTAATTTTGTGAAGAAATTGTTGGTATTATGGTCTTGATAATCAATGATTGCCAGATAAATTCTTGAATAGGTTAAAAGTCCACTTTCTTAATAAAATATTTAGTGATAACCAAGATTGGTGAATTTGTGTGAAGGGATCCGAGACGTGCATGTTATTTATGTTCGTCAATTAAGACACTATAAAGGATATTGGGAAACAGGCATAAGTTGGATATTTAGTTACTGGACATGATACACCATAATTCTTCTATAGTACATGAAAGACTGTCGGTGGAAATTGTTGCGGAAATTACGTCGAACAACATACTCGCTCAATCCTGTTTACAGACACAACACTAACCAACCTTATTTAGTAGACATAAACAGAGTATTAATGACATGGCACTTGTGTTGATATATTAACAATGATGGTAAATAACAACATGGTGTAAACTTGGTTATGTGTCTGAATGTTACGTAATAGTAATCCTAAATGGCAATCTGGATTTAATATTATTTAATATCTTAATTTGATACAAATTAACAAGGAAAATAATTTCTCTTATTAGTCGAATACATTTTGTGGAAAATTTTGTTAACAAGTGAAATGATAGATGCATATAGGGCAACAAAAGGATATTATTACATTGGTGAAATGTGTGTTTACTAATATAGGTCCTTCACCTGGTATAATTAAACTTAGTTGATAAACACAATTTGATAATTTGGATGTTCCAATGTTTAGGATGTTAAATAGGAGATAAAAAAAATGAATGTTGATAATTATCGTTACTATAACGTTGCTATGATAAATCAAATATGATAGATCATTATGTGTGCGGTTTTGATTGGCCTAATCAAATATCAACTTTAAATGTAATAATTTTTGTGAGAATTTATCAAGAGTTCGACAATTGAATATTTTTCTTATGGTGGCCGGTTGTTTGTGTTGCTGTGAAAGTTAAAACTATATAAAATTTGATTATAATAATAGTAACTATATATGTCTAATGTTCTGCTATAAATAATAACAAAGTTAAGTACATTTAGGTCCTTGTGGTTTGTGCCTTTCTTCACTTTTGGTCCAAAATAAAAAAAAGTTTTGGTTTTGTTCCAAAACACAAAGTTTTCGTTTCCCACTTTTGGTCCAAAAGACAATAGTTTCTATACACTTTAGGTCCCAAAAGACATAGTTTTCGTTTCACTTTTGAGTCCAAAATTTAGTGGCAAATTCCCTGAGTTGGACTAAAAGTGGCCTAAACTGATGTTTGGACCAAACAATTTTTTTTATTTTTGGACCAAAAGTGAACTCGCACCAAACCACAAGGACCAAAAATGTACTTAACTCTAATAACTATGATTCTAGACGAAAATCACATGTGATAAGACCCAAAATAGAAACCTAAAGATAGCATTTTGTAGTGTGATGATTTTCTTGTATGCAACTGCTTTAAATCACATATGATGGTATAACAAAATACGAATATTTGTGATGCAATAATGGGAAAGGCAGTGGTTGAGACGCAATCGAGAAACAAAAAGAGTTGATGAAGATGAGAGTAAAGTTTTTGAAAAAGAACCAACGGGCATTTGGTCCAATGGTATGGAGGTTTTACCCTCCTAGGCAAGGTCTCATGTTCGAGTCTTGTCTAGGGCGATCGGGGTTTCCTCCCGCGTGTGTAAAGGGAAGGGTGCCATTGCCTTCTGGGCTAGGGGTCATGTAGCCACAAATTGCCGTTCCAAAAAAAAAAGTTTTTGAAAAAGATGTCGATGCACCAGATCAACAATCACAAATATAAGTTAAGAAGAAACATAGACAAAAAAATGACACTAGAAGCAATAATGAAGAAAAAAGATGAAAATGCTTCACATGTGGCTAGTGCAGTGTAGTCATTAAGTATAGTTTAAGGCATTTGGTTTTCTTATGTAAGGTTTTGTAATACTCCACTTGTTCTTTTGTGAGGGATTCATGTAGCTTACTATGTTACATACTTGGCGTTAATGTATGTAAGATATGGAATTAAATATGTATGTATTTCTTCTGGTAAAAACTTAAATGGTGAAACATCTACGATGTGTTTTTTATTTAAGGTGTGTTCATGTTGTGTTTGTGTCTGGTTGATTCATGATCACATGTGATATTCAAATTATTATCACACACGTGTTAAATCATATATGATTTGGTTAAAAATCATATGTGATTTATTTAAAATCACATGTGATATGTGGTGAAAAATCTACGATGTGTTTTTTATTTAAGGTGTGTTTATGTTGTGTTTGTGTCATGTCGATTCATGATCATATGTGACATTCAAATTATTACCACACCCTGTGTTAAATCATATATGATTTGGTGAAAAATCATATGTGATTTATTTAAAATCAAATGTGATTTTTACTACCTTTCTTAAATCATATATGATTTGGTCAAAAAATCATATGTGATTTATTTAAAATCACATGTGATTTTTACTACCTTTATATAAGAAAATTAACAGTCATATGTCATTTTTGCAATAGTAATCACATGATATCTGTAAAATTGAACCTGTAAGAATTTAAGCAACCACATCCAATTAAATATGTTAAAACTTGTAACATAATTCTAAAAGAATATAAAAGCTTAGAATCATGAGCAAAACGTTTCTTCTATATTGCATGTAAAAATCATACATAAGAAACCAAACATGAGTAAGCAAAAAGGGTAAATAGCGAAAAGTTTGATGAATGGAAACTATTTAGATTCGTTTCTATCTAATTTTTATTGTTGCAAATCCTCTTGTTGTGATTTCAACTTCTCAGGAGAAGCAATTAACATTTCCAAAATCTTTGTTCAGAAAATGCACGCCTTCATCTATTAAATAAGTTGCCTTGTTTGCAAAGTCTTCGATAGCTTCATTGTTTCCACGGTATGTGTTCCTTTTGTTCCTTAAGTTAGATGGTATAATAATCTTTACCCAACGCATGAAAAGCTGACAACAACAAATTACAAAACCATCTTCTTGGTTACACATAATCTTAAATTCAATCAAAAAGATAAATAAAAGATGAAACGAGATTTAATCACATTTATACACTTCGATTCAATATAAAATGCTGCTGCATAAAGTTAAAAACTATAAAGCCATTGAAAAAAGTCATGAACCTTAAATTAATTTGACATGTTAACCTCACTACAAAACTTTCATTTGCAACATATTTCGTATACACTATAATGCGGTCCTCATTCAATAAAAAGCCTTGCCCTTAACTAGTAAAACGCTAACTGGAACATTTGAAAACTAAGAAAATTAATCTACAAAGCTAAAACAAAATTAGCTAGTAATATAGTTACTAAGTAATATATGATCACTTTTAATAAACCACATGTAATTGAACAATATACTAATCCTCATTACGCTTGACGACAAAAATAGGAGGGTCGGGCCTTTTCTTTGTTGGGCTACTATTATGGCCCGTTGTTTTGGGCTTTGCTATACTACACAAAATGTATACCAACACATAGTCCAATAGTGTTAAAGTTATACTTAATATCTATACGGTACATGTAACTATGATATATTTCTCACTAAGGTACATATACCTATGATATATCCTCACTTCAGCCTCACAGCAATAGTGTTGAAGTCATCACTATTACTAACATGTATATTTAATATCTGTAAGATACATGTAACTGTGCATATTCTAACTTCGGCATTACAGTACATTTGTTAAACATTTCAATTATATAAAAAAAAAATATTCGAGAATACAATAGCACCCGCTGCAACGCGCGGGCAATATGCCCACTCGTTCAATACAAACTTACAAATAGCATTATTGCTAAATGTGTTGCCAGGCTCGTCTACTAAAGTATAGAGGACATCAAAATAGTGTTCACGTATATGTACCACTAATCTGGTGGTATTGTATTACCATTTATCAAATCATTGAATAAATTTTGGCAGTCAATCAAACAACTAATAACGGCGTCCGCGTCGAACCACATTTGTAGGAACCGCTAAATAAGTTTTAGGTGTGACACGTGGTTTCTTAGGATATACACACATAATAAATATAATATGTGATTTAATACTAATAACACATATATCACGTAATTTCTTAATCCTAATTTAACATCACATGTGATATATGCATCAAACATCTAATTTAAAACCACAACTTCCACACATGTCCTTAATCCTAGTTGTACATCATATTTTAACAAACGGCTTATTTAAAACACTAGTTTCTAATACTATCTAGTTGAAGCTTATTCAGGGGGTGTTTGTTTCGGCTTATATGTGGGCATTATGAACTTATTTGATTTCGGCTTATATAACATAAGCCTTGACTTTCTTGCTCATATTGAAACTTAAAGGCTTGTATAAGTTTATTATATCGTATTAAACTTATATAAGCCCATAAGTATCAAAATAAGCCAAAAAAATGGGGATTAAATTATGTAAGCCCGATTCAAATAAGCTCATAAGCTTACATATAAGCCGAAACAAACACCTCCTTAACAAACAAGAATGCTTAATTCCCGTATCAGTTTCAGCCATTTCATAGACACACACAATATATATAGTAATAAAAGCTTCATAATATCATAAATTGAAAACAAACATGAAAAAAACTATAAAATTAGTAATTGAGATCTTACTCATAGTCTTTCGTCAGTGTTTCCATGGATACTCTTCATTTGACATAAGATCTGCATTTGTCTCAATTGTAATTTCACCAATTTTTTTGACTCGAATCCGTAAAACCTAATTTTTTTCTAAAAAATCAGAACTAATTAGATTATAATATGATTGTATAGCTTCAGATTTGATAATTAATGTCACAACCCATAAGTTTCAGGTCAACATTTTAAACCTTTCTGATTATTATCTTTGACTTTTTCATGTTACGTTTGAATCTGACAGTTTACCGGGAAGTTAAACCGCGTAAATCTAAAAAACGTCATCGGTTATTAATAAATTTAGGCCTTATATGAGATATTTTAACTTTTCTAAGTGTTTTGTGATTTTTAATCACTTTCGATATTAATTTTAGGGTTTTATCTTTTAAATTACGTTTTTCGCGTTTTTGACCAAACGGAACCCCGGAAACCCGAAATCTTTTCGCGTAAACTCGAGTTATCATCCGACAAGCATTGTAATGTTAAAATTTCGTTCACCTCCTTGTCTTAGCCAAGTTGGACGCCTAAACTACAACAAATGTCACCTTGCATCCTAAATTAAAGATTTAGCATCTTATTTTAAAACATGCACCCATGTGTGCATGTAAACATAGAAAGTGACACATGAAAGTGTCACTCTCATGTGTAACCTCCCCATGTAACCTCATGCATGTGATAATTACACATTCTTACACTCGTTGACTAGTAATTTTGAACCATGACCATGTTGCTTGAACCTTAGCTAGAAAATTTGAACCCATGGTCCTTGTGGCTTAGTTTCGGCCGAGCAAAGGTGTACACACACCTTTAGTTGTGTTGGTTACTTACATGTACATATGGTCACCCTTAACCTAATCCCTTCCTATAAATACCTTGCATACTCTAACTTAGTGTTTCATTCTCATTCATAGCCTCAAAAATCACACATCTCATCTCTCTTTCTCCATTGCTTGCTCACGGCACAAACACCCTCTCTAGGGTTATCATTTTCTTTGATTCTTTTCAAGATCCAAGTGTTCTAAGTTTATTTCTAGGGGTTTCTAAGGTATATCCAAGTATTGGTTGGTTGATTTCCAAAAGGTTTTCTCAAAGTTATAAAATTAGGGTTTCTAATTTTATAAGTGAGTTTTATAGATCTAGTCATTTTGAGTATAGATCTTGTGATCCTCTACTTGTGTATTCATTCTTGTAAGCATCCTTGACCCATCTCTTGTTTCATTTCCTTTATTCTTATAAATATTATTGAAGTTTAAGAATCTATGTGTTTGTGTTACTTTTTAAAAAGAAATGATAAAAGTAACTTGACAACTTTTATAAAAATAGAAGTATTATGTTTGTTGTTTTATAAGCTATGGTGAGATGAGTTGAAAAGTGAGTTGCAACAATAGATATGATGAGGTTTGGTTAGATTTATGTGTGGTTTTGTTGTGGATTAGTTGTGAACGGAGATTAGGCTAGACTAGACATTATTGTGAAGTTTGGGTGGATTTTGGTTGTGTTTTTAACAAAAAAAATGCTTGTTGTCCCGAAATTGTTTTGAGGTTTTGAGCGACCTAAAAATGTTTTCATTAGGCGTAAAAGTGGTTTTTGAAGAGTTTGTTTCGAATAGATAGTTTTTCACATATCATACATTAAAATCAAACTTAAAACGGCCAAGTTATAGACAAATAAAACTTGAAACATTTTTTCGGCAAAACCAAATGAATAGTGTGCTGATGTGAATAGTAAAAGGGGTTTTCGGACACTTTCGGATATTTTTGGACTTTCTAAACTCTAGCAACCCAAAGTAACACATATATAAAGATTAAGCAATCACTTTGAAGACGTTATTTAACATATTTTAGGAAAAATGATAAAAGTTTACTAAAAATAGTAAGTTTGGTAAAACCTAGCGGATCAAACTTGGAAGTTTAGCGATTATGGTTAGTTAGCGCATTTTGAAAATATGGAAACTTAACAAATATAGGGGACGGTATTAACGTCTTGAAACTAAAAACTTTCCTAAAATAGAAACTTTCTAAAAGTAGTAATTTTTGGATAAACGCTAAGACTTGACGAAAAACTCTTTAATTTTATCTAGTCATACTTTATTAAACAAACTAAAGCACAAACACATATGGATGTCTTTTCTCTTGAAAGCGTGTCGTACAAGTTTCGGTTATCTTTCGTTTACCTAAGACGCGTCATTTATTTAGGTCGCGTGTAGGACCTTTCGGCTTTATTTCTTCCTCGTTGATTATCGATTCACCACTTGCTTAAGGTGAGTTCATAGCCCCACGTTTTACCTATTTTCAAATGCTTTATACTTTGGGGTGAGAAACATTGTTTGCTTTTAAAATTGGACACAAGTTCTTAACGTGAGTTTTACATGTTTATGTGTTGCCTAAGTTTGCTTACAAACCACTATTGCCCGAACTATCATGAACCGTTAGTCACCTATGGCCAATTGGATTGGTTAAGTGAGCGCGAATGCGTAAATAGATCTATTGGGACTAATTATCCCTATCTGCTTTGGTTCCACTTAACGAAGAACAAACAGATATATGTCATGTCGATGTGCGTTGTGGTGGTCTTTGGTTTGGGACACCAGTTAAGGGCAGGAATACTATGTGGCATGATATGATATGCCCTGTTGTTATTAGCATCGGTGTCATGAGCTTAGCGTAACAGTAAATACTTTTTATGTGATGTTGTATCTGTTATAGTAGTCGCATGCGTTTTGAAATCTTGTGGTCCACTCTTGTATTAACTTAAACCTATGAATTCACCAACATTATGTTGACATTTTAAACATGTTTCTTAGGTGCTTAGATTGGCTTGCTAAATGGAGTCTATGTGCTATGTGACTTCGCCAATTTCAAGACTTATCTACTTATATACTCGTTGTCTTTATCAAACTTTATTATGCTTCCGCTACATTTAACTTTCATATGACCGGTTGTAAAACTTAAATTAATTTTCTTTATGCAACGAGTACAACTATTTTTCAAACGTCCATGATTAGTGGTCGTTCTTTATTGCTTTATGTTCGGATTGTTATGATGTCACGCCCTCGGACACATATTCCATCCAGGCCCCGTCTGGGGTGTGACAAGTTGCCTCACCTGTCGGGGTACTCGAGCTTGATACTCATGCATCGTCAGAGACTGATCCATCAGAGAGTTAACCACCTCCCATATATGTAGCACCCATGATTTCACCTTTTCTGTGTTCATACGATTTAGAGTCAGATACTGAGATACCCGGGAGACATGTATCACCTACTACTTCTACTCCAGAGATCCCTACTGCTCCCATTTTACCTGCACCATCTGCTATTGTTGCACGATCATCTGAGTTTCCACTTGCACCTGTTGTTGCCCCAATTGGGATTCGTCGACGACGAGCTATTCTTATCCGACCCGGGGAGGACATTCCCATTGGTTGACTTTACCGTACTCATCCTGGTGGGGCCATGTAGGGCATTGAACGTGAGGAAGTCGATTAGACCTTTACCTTCTCATCATTTAGCATTGAAGTACACATCACATCACTTGGATCATTTTACTTCCGGATCATCATCGAGTCATTCATCTTCAGATCATTCATCATCTGGGCATTCTATTTCGAGTCATTCCTTATTCGGTCATACACCACCAGACACCACCGATATTGATTCATCTACACCACCGAGATTTGTTCATCCATCACTTGCTAGGACTCTACGGTGTAGCGAGGCCTATCTCTGTTGGAGGTCTTCCCCATTATCTACCATGTATCCACCGACGACATCCTAGTTGTCAGCTAGGGATTCTTCTTTCGAGTCATTTGCTGGACCATCTCGCAAGAGATGCAGGTCTCCTGCTGCTACCAGGACTTCATCTATCCATGCTACGAGAGCTTTAGTTCCTTCCCGTGCTGATCTTCTTCCACCTCGCAAGAGGTTTAGGGATTCTATTTCACTAGAGGATTATGTGAAGAGGACATTGATTCGATGTGTTAAGGTCAATGAGGCTAATGCTACGGCGGTTAGGTGTAGTTGAAGGGATTTGAGCTAGGATTGATGCACTATGATATATAGATGTAGGATGATGTAAAACGAGTTGAAGACAGTCTAGTCCAGTATAGAGGTACTAGAGGTTATTAGTGGATATGGTTGCGGGTATTGATATCCCTGATGGTATGCTTATGCCCAATGCTGTAAGAGCATTTGGAGCAGGTTGAGGAGGGTTTGCAGAATATTTATGATCATGTTAAAATACCTCTTCCAGAGGATGAGGACATTAAGACAGACATAGAGGTTGGAGCTAGGATCTGATGCTGGTAGAAGAGAGAGCTAGATTACTTAGTAGCTGCTCCTTGGAAAGATCAACGCAACGTTCAACACCATGATATGGAAGGGTGTGAACCGACAGTTTACGCGACGCTGAGATTTAATAATTGAGCTTAGCATGTAGGTTTTGCTACTATAACAGGATGCGATTTAGGAGATTGGAGACATTCGCTGTGAGGCGTTTAGGGTTTCACCCATGATGTTGTGTATGGACTTTAGTCTAATAGTAGAACCAGTTGTTAGTAGTTTTAACATAAATCAAGTTCCCTATTATGGGTTGAATGTAACCGACTGATGCTTTTATATATGATATAAAAAGCTTGTTTTGATTCTCTCGCGTATTCATCTTTATTGTTATTTACTTGTTTTGGCAAAACATGTTCTATTGTATTTTCCTATATAAACCTTATATACCATTTATAGTGGTTATATCTCGTATCGAATCTCACCGTGTGCTATGTCTTATGCTATAGAACATGACTATCAATCGTTCTGGTATGACCCCGGAGGTAATCGAAGAACTCGTTAACCGACGAGTGGAAGAAGCGTTGGCTGCTTATGAGGTAACCCGTGCTGACAATGCTCTTGAGGCTGAAAATCAAAGCCAAAACGGTAGCGACGGCGATAATGGAAATGGTGGAGATGGAAATGATGGTAATGGAAATGATGGTAATGGAAATGATGGTAATGGAAATGATGGTAATGGAAATAGTGAGAATGGAGATGGTGGATGGTATTCACTATTTTATACATACTTTTTACCTTGTAAAACGAACCTAAAAGACCAAAAACATAATTAAAATGGCAAATATATGTTGTTTTTGTGTTTGTATATGTGCAGGTACGGACATTAAAGGAAATGACAAAAATAATGACAAAACCGGACAAAACCGAGCACGGGAATGGAATGAGCGCGAGAAAACAAGTTCAACGGTGCTTTCAAATTTTATTAGGCCAGCCCGTAACCCGCTTAACGGGCCGGGCCAGCCCATGTTATTTATAAGCCAAGTTTTATCAATAAGCCCAATTCCATGCACCAAGTTCGGCCCAAACTGAAATGAAAATGAAAATCACAAGCCCAAGTGAAAGAAAATAGGCCATTCGTGCTGCCTAGTTATCACACAGCAAAGAGGATATTTATACATGAACAATTTGCAAAGTAGCTCACGTGCTCATTGAATTAAATCAAATATAACTCACATGACTTCCCACTTAAACTTGTTCGGCCAATCATTCATCTACACGTGGTGAGCAAAAGTTTTATAACTTTCCAACTCAAATTACAAGATCGGACGAAGGAAATTAATGCGTAGTATGGAAGCAACTTACTTGGACGCGTGTCATATCAATACCGGCTGGATCATTTTCTAAAAATGTGGCAATCCGTGTGATGATGAATCCAATGCAATGATTGGTCAATAATTACCAAATGATTGGATCAAATTTTACACTTTTCCCCTTCTCCCCCTATAAATTCAACTCGCCTCCCCTCATTTTGGGGGAGTTTTTCTTTTATTTTTTTTTAGTTTGGTTTAGATAATTTTAGCTTATTTCTTTTTTTGTAATTGCTTATTTTAGTTTTTATGCTTATTGTACTCAGCTTTTGTCTCAAGCTTTTTAATATGATGTAATAAAAATTTGATGCTTATTGAAGATTTCGGTTTGATTAATTGGTGCTTATTGGTTCGTTTCTCTTTTTCTTTAATTTCGTGTTGCTTAATCTAATAGCTTATTTTTCGTGCTTATTTCCGTTCATGTTTTTATAAAAGCTCAAATTTTCTGTTCGAACAAGTTTCTAAATAACTTGTTTGGTTTAGAGTGAGCTTATATGGTTAGATCGAAATTTCGTGAGCTTATTTGCTTAATAGTGTTAGATTTAATTTGTAAGATGCTTATTGTTTTTTTTTCTGATTCATCCTAGCTGTTACTATATGCTTATTAGTGTTTCGTTAGTTGCTTAATCGATTTTGCTTATTTAGTTTTTCTTTTTTAATGGAAATAATCTCGAATGTGAATTAATTTGGGTTTATTTGAGTCGATTAGTTTGATAATTTTAGTTTGCTCGTTCAAGTTAAGTCGTGGCTTATTTTAATGTAGCTTATTCAACATAGTAGCTTAATCTATTCTTATTTTGGCTTATAAAGAAAATAATTTCCTTTTTGCTACTAGAAAATTATTCCAGTTATGCTATTGACGTAATGCCTTTTGCAAATTTAGGAATTTGGGTCTCGAACTGACTTGGGCCTTGAAGTTTAATTTGTGCCTTTCATTTGAATTATCCTTGGGTCTCATTTGATGAAATGCGCTGCGTTTAATTTCTTTGGGCCCGTGTTTAGTATTAAGTAGATTTGGACTAGTTTTAGAGTTTATGGGGTTTGCGTTTGATTTGATTACATTTGATCTTTGGCCACATTTGAATTAAAATGGGCCACGTGTGGTTTAAAAATTGAATTGGGCAAATTGTTAACCGGCAACTCAATTGAGATGTAAATTATTTATATTAACAGTTTCATGTGTTTTGTTATTTTACTTTTGGTACCGGTCTACTCATGAGGCGCGGAGCTTAAGGGTTTATTTAGCTAGACCGACTTTGATTAGTTGTTTTAGTTAAATAAACCGGGTGGTAATCGTTTAAATTGCGGGTCTCCAATTCGGTTCATTTTCTAATCCTTTTTCAATTAATTAGTGTAGCTTTATTTTTAAAATGTTTAGTTTTTATTTCATTATGAGTAGTGAGTAGTTTAATTGGTGCTTGTTGAGTGATTGTGATTTGGGAATTAAGTGTGGATTTGAAAAAAAAAGTTTAATTAATAAATAATCTTCGATTATTTTAGATCTATAGTTTGAATGTTTCAAAGGGCAAAAGCCGGAGAAATAGTCAAACTATACATCTAGTAATTAATATCTTTTAGAAAGATTTTTGTCAAAATAAACCAACGTTGTGAGATAATTATCTTTTCTAAGGAAGTTAATTCATTAATAAACTTTAATTCACACTTAATGAACTTTTCACATCACTTAGCAAGCATTTGCATCTTTATTATCTTTTAGATCAATTTAGTATAATTCTCGTAGCTTAATTGTTTAGTATAATTTTCTTAGATCAATTTTAATATAATCTTGTCATTTTAATCTTAGAATTAATATTAGTTTAATTTTTAGTATAAAAAAATAGTTTAAAACCAAAAGTTTAGCTTCCCTTTTATATGTTTTCCTTTTTAGTAGATTTAGAAAACCAAATCAAAAACTTTTATGCTATTCAAGCTCGATTTACAACTTGAACGTAGATTTCCATTCATCTCTCGTCGAGGAAACGACCCGGAAGGTTTTTTGAGATTTCACTTTGGTTAAAAGTGAATTTCTTAACCCGACGGAAAATACTATACTATACTATTATTGGCCTATCCTTATTAGTATGTATTAATATATTACGTATATTATATGTGTTAATTTGGACGGATCAATTTTTGGCGCTGTTGCCGGGGAAAGGTGTAGCGATTTCTACGGGATTGTTCGTGTTCGAGCCTTGAAGATCCTTTCTTCGGAAAGTTTATTTTCGTACTAATTAAATATAAAAATCCAAAAATATTTTTCTTCTTATTTTATTTTTATTTTTCCTTTTCCTTTATAAAAAACCCAAAAATATTTTCCTTTTATCTTAAAAATAAAAATCCAAAAATATTTTTCTTCTTATTTTTCCTTATGTATTATTTGAAAAATCTATAAATATTCTTCTCGATCCTCTTATTCGTTTAATTCTTATTCTCTTTACCCTCTTATTCGATTAATTCTTCGACATGTCTTCATTTTATCAACCTTGCTACGGGTGTGGAGAGCAATTTGTCGGTTCATTTTGTCCACGATGTAATCCGAATTCTTTCGATAATTCTCAATATTTTTCCGACTACCCTCCACAACCCCAGTACGAGACGAATATTTGTGAGTTATGTGGAAACGATGCTCATTTTGGTTACGATTGTTCACCTCAAGTTCCGTTTGTTTACAATCAGAACCCGTGTTTCGATCAAAACTTCGATAATAATTTTCCACTAACTTCACCAAGTTTTCCACAACAATACCTTTGTTGTGAAAACTGCGGGGGTCCTCATGAGATAATCAAAACTTTAGTGATAATTATTATCCACAAGATTCACCGAGTTTTTCTCAACAATATCTTTGTTGTGCTTATTGCGGGGGTCCTCACTTTGATTATCAATGTCAACCGATGAATGAAACTTACTATGAACCTAATCCGAGTTATGATTCTTCCGGTTTTGACCAACCACAACCCCCGCAAAACTTCGTCGATAGTCATGGGATTCTACAAGCCCTTAATAAAATGCAAGAAGAACTTGAAGAAATAAAACGAGATCGAAGAAAGAAAATAGAGGATATGAGTATCGAGGAAATGAGGCATGAGCAGCAATTGGTTGATTACAAAATTAAAGATATCACGAATGATTTGGGTTATAAAAGATTTCGAGGCGAGAAGATTGATGACGAATACGAGAGAGATTGTGAGATTAGAATTCGAAAACTTAAGCAAGATTTTAATGAATGGGGCAGCGAAGTTTGAAAAAAGGAGCAAGCTTACAATGAAGAACAGTATTCTGCTGCCCGTCGTCGCATGCTTTCTATTACTTTTGACGACGAGGATGATTATATTCCTTTAGGAGATATTATTGCTCGATATTCTACGTCTAAAGCAATCACACCCGATTTACCGATCGAGGAGCCCGATAACTCTCTAAGTATGGGGGACGAGCATCTTGACACTACTTCTAGTATTGAGATCCTTGTCCCAATCCCAAGTGAGCTTGAGGGTATTTCCGACGATACGTGTGATGTACCCGTTTGTGATGATTCTTCTACTTTTGATGCTTTGAACGATAATTCTGAGATTTTATCCGATTCCAACAATGATGATACTTCGAGTGATGACGATGATTTTGAGGATGTCGAGTACATTAGCTTAGAGGAGGTGAATGATGATCAAGAAGAGAAAGAGTTTGATTTAAGGATAATTTTTCAAATCCAAGACGTTATTCTTCGTGAGAAATTATTAAACGTCCATCGTCTTATTACTAATATCGAATCTTTGAAAAACAACCCTACTCCTGATTTTGTGTTCAAGTCTCCTTCTTCATTTCCTATTCCCGTCGTGGATAGTGATTCGATCTTTGAGGAGTCCGATACTTCTTTTTCTCATTCAGGTAATTCTTTACCCAAATTCGAGATTTCTAGCGATTATACGAAAGAAGACGTAAGATGGCAGTACCACTACTCAAGCCAAATACTCTCTTCCCGAGGTATGAAAATTATTATTCGTTTTTCTTTTTGAGATTGAGCCCGATCAGGGAGGGTTGACTAGCATTGCTATGAATAATAATTCGACAAATGACCCTCTTTTGGAGCTTCCCGAGTTTGGAATCCGTTCATTTCCGATCACGTCATTTCCTCGTCCTCACTCCGGAAAAACAACCGGATGGTTGAGATATGTTTACACATTTTGAGCCCGAATGCTCTCCAGTGATTAGATAATTTTAATGAGCTAATATACCAAAGGGGAAGTGGAGATTGATTTCTCAAATGTTGAAGATGACGATTCCCTTCACATTTGTTATCCCGGAAACTTTCTCCCATTTCTTCACCTAACCCGAGGGTCTCTTTTAAATCTTGCTCCACCGGGATGAAGATAACGATCTTGACCCCGCATCTCCACTTAGAGGCCGGAGGCATCCTCATCATAGATGGAACTTTCATGTGCTTTAATGTTTTTCCCAAACATTAACGAAAGCCCGATTGAGATTTTCCTTTTCCATTTGCTTCCCAGGGACAACTTAATTCGGAGGTCGAGTCATAGGATTGGGGTGGGGGGTTTGGTGGTGCTCCGTACTCGGTTAAAAAAAACAAGCATTCTATCTTCTTATCTATTATCCTAACAACTAATGAGAGGGATAGTAGGGCTTGCTTTCCTTGTCTCGTGTTTCGTGTTTTGTTGGTTTGTGTTGTTTTGTCCAGGATTACCCGGATTTTGAAGAATCTCGTGCTCTTGGTTTTGTCCATTTATTCGAGCTTCATATCTTCAGCTTCATTTAGGGAATTCCATATCCTAATCTTATCGATTAACCCTTAATACTTGAATTATGCCTTGAAATTAGTATGGGGGTATTAATATCACATTGAGGACAATGTGTAGTTTTAGTATGGGGGGAATCTATCGATTTGATTTTGCCTGCAGCCGTTGTTCTCACGTAACCCGTTTTTCCACCAAAAATATGTGATTTATATGAAAAATAGCAAAAAATTTAAATTTTTATGCATAAAAAAAGTGAAAAATGTTGTAAAAAAATAATAATGTAATAAGTGTTTTGGCATAAATAAAGGTGAGAACGAGAAATAAATTTTGACTCGATCGGTTTTAAACCTTAGCTTTTTCCTTAACATTTAACGATGATAGCTTGTGCTAATCTCATGTAGATTTTAAATATGCCGAGTTGGAATTTATATGGCTAAGCATTCGCGAATCTCTTTATTAGAGATTTTAAATTGCGAAGAACGAGAAATGATAGTGTTATTTATAAGTCATGACATTAAACGTAGAATAGTTGGTTTTCTTTCAAGCTCATAAGTATTAATTGTGGCTTTTTCTCCCATTAGCTTGTCTCACTTATATGCATAAATGTTTAATAAATAAGGTTGTCCGGTTCAACTTAATTTTTAGTAACTTCCCTTTGATTTGGAAGTCGATGATTCGAATTTTGGCTTATTATATGCACTTCATGTTTATTGCTTTACTTATACCTTAAAGAGCCTTAGGGTATATGGTATGAGTAGAGTTAATCATTTTATTACTTTTTGCCTTAAAGAGCCTTCGGGTATATGGCAAAAGTAATACTAATCATGAAATTATTTGTACCTTAAAGAGCCTTAGGGTATATGGTACTTATAAAATTAGTGATTATGTTGCTTAGTTATTTTCACCTTAAAGAGCCTAAGGGTATATGGTGTAAATAATATTACTTGATTTATGTCTTAAAGAGCCTTAGGGTATATGACATGAATTAAGGCAAAAGCAACAAAAGCCAAAATTTCGTTCACTTCATCGGTTTTTTTGTACTTATTTATTGTACTTAAAGAGCTAAGTGTATTTGGTGCTTTTTATGAGTGGTCATTTATGTCTTTAAGAGCTTAGGGTATAGGGACATGAATCGGTACTTGCTTAAGTAGCTCAATGAAAAGCCATAATTTTAGGTTCTTGGTATTATCTTTTATCAATGCATCGATGTGGACTTTAATCTTGCTGGACATTTACTCTTTTGAGAAATGAAATAGGGCTAGGAAGGAACTTAATTATTGCATTTTTAACATTACGCTTTATTTTTGGAATTAATAAGTATCGAAAATTAAAGTCACTTAAAAAGCCTTCGGGTTTATCATGACTATCTTAAATAAAATCTTGTGATACAAAAATTAAGAAATAAGGTGAGGAAAAAAGTAAGTAAGTACAAAAGTTAGTTTTTACTGCTGTAGTGTTAGTGTCGATGACTGATAAATTTACACAATGTTCTTGTTTCGTTAAGCTTAGTATGGAAAAGTGTAGTTGGGGTTCGATCGAATTTTTTTTTACATTGTTTATGATTCCTAAAGTATTAAAAATAAATGAATAATATTAAAGTTATGAAGTGATGGAAAGTCTATAAAAAAAAGTAAAAAAATAAAAATAATATTGGAAATTGGAAAAACGGGGCCCTTCTTATTATTGTTTTCTTAATTCATTTGATGGTGCACTTTGCTTACTTTTCAAGGTTGATTAGTGTGAGGGGGATTGGAATTTTGAGTGTTAACGCGCTGTGGTTTATTACATTGCGTGAGGACACGGCAATACTTTAGTAGGGCGGGAATTTGGTATTTCAAGCTACTTGATAGTATTAAATATCTTTTACCATGATTTAACGATAGCCCAAATAACAAAAACATTATTAATTTGCAAATATAGCATGTTTTTGTGTTTATTGTATGTGCAGGTCGGAAATTTAAAGAAATGGGACAATAGAAAAGACTAAACCGATACATAACCAAGCAACGGGAATTGATACAAGAGCGCAAAAAAGATTACTTGTTTTCATAAAAACGGTGCTTATTAGGTTGTTATTGGGGACAGCCCGTAGTTGCCCATTTGTAATGGGCCAGGCAAAACACGCATTGTTTACGTGGGCAACAGCTTATGGTTGGTATTGAAGTGAGTGCGCATAGCCACTTTTAGTCCACTTTTTAGTAGTGGGTGATTTATTATTTTTTATGTGTTGTTTTTGTTGTGTCTGGGAGTGGGGTTATTAATTCATCTACCAACACGTCATTTAGGGAAATTGATGTATAGAACAACATGTATTGTGGGTATGTAGTTTTTGACAGCTGATTATCCGAACGGAGGAGGTTTAGCGTCATTGGGAACATATATGGTTCTTTTTTTGGTAGGCAATGCGTGGTTTCTGTGGGGCTGGGTGTCGGTGGAGGACGGCTTGGTGTTGGGCTTATCCAACAGTTGAGGTTAAAATATTTTTATCTTGTGTAGTATGTCTATCGCGTATAATGTAATTGATCTTCACAAATGTTTTCGGTCGAAGATTGGGCGTGGGTGGGGGTGGGCTAGGTGGGGGATAGGGGGGTTGGTATGGGCGGGGTGCGTTTATTGTTTACAGTATTGGTTTGCTAGCTAAGAATAAAGAGCAAATAAAGGGTGTTTATATGATATTATTATGAGATTAATAAATATCACTACTTGTTTTTCATTTTTTTTTTACCGGGATACGTAAAATAAAATAATTCCTTAAGTCATTATACATAATAAAATTCGTTTTTTAGGTTTGATACCGGGAGGAAGAGGGAAAAGAGGGGTTGGAGGGAGATTTGTAGAGGGGGGGAAAAATAAGGGTTAAGGAAAGGGAGAATTTAGGGTAAGCAGTTACATTACAGTAATAAAGTTTAGTAGCCTCGTCTAGTCGTACTACAACTTAGTCTGAACACGAAAATTACCCACCACCTAGTAAGGGCTGGGAGTCCAAAATTGATTAATTTATTAAGATTTTGTGATATAATGTATATAATTTCGCATGGGTAGTTTGTGACAAATATTATGCCGAATTGATGTTTTGGTGTGATTTGGATTTGGGTGGGTTTTAAATAACCTAGTATTTTCAATATAGGTATTATGGAAAGGTGTGATTACTTTAGGTTTATCTTTTATCTATTAGAGTATGATAGGTTTATGTTGTATATAATATTATCTATGTTGGTTATAGTTTTACACTCACTTTTTTGGTAACAATAGGGTAACCGATTTTAAATATTTATATGGGTTCCTGTTTGAATTGGAGTTCTACGGTTTGTGGTAGAATATGGATGTGTTTTACGAGGGTTTTAAGTTTTTTGGTTTAGCTTGATATTTATACTATTAATTGCCATTGCATCTGCATTAATTATGCACTCTTACGGTCTGAGATAAATTATCCAATAATAATGATAACATTCGTGGTCCTGTGTTGTTTCTCTGCTTTTTTTAAAACTCACGTCACGCAGGCAACATAATAACCCAATTTTAATAAATACTTAAATTCACTATTGGTTTTTTCCTAAGTTTATCTACAACCATATACTATATTAATTTAAGGTATTCTAAAGGTTGATGGGGATTGGGATGCATCTAAGCAATTGGTTCCTCATTTTATTGGTTTTTGATGGGAAAAAGTAAGGAGGACAAAAACGAAAAAGGTTCAATAAATCATATTTGTTACTTGGGGGGTTGGGTATTACTAGAAATTGGGGTTATTTAGCTTTTGTATGTGAAATGGTGAGTTAATTGAGGTTACAGGTGTTTTTGGATTCACGATTTAGCGCGGAGGTGAGATTTGCGTGGGGTGGATGTGGGGTGGTGACGTTGGGGCACAGGGGGGTGTTGTGTTGGTGGAAAAAGATGTAGTCGCAATTATGAATGATCGTTTGGGGGGAGAGGTTTGACACGGTTATTCGTGGCGTTATTTTGAATTTTTTGTATATTAAATGTTGTGTTAGGTTATTATATAGCCTTAATCACCCATCTATTGGAATTTGCTTCGTTTTTTTTGTAAATGTTGTTTAATATTATTAATAGCAATTTTATTTATTATAAAGCATTACATGGTTTGTGCCGTTTATTTTTGTTGTTTATTCATTTATACACTTATTACTATTGTCCTTTTGTTTTATAATTCATAATACCTGTTGGAATAAAGTAAATATTTAAAAGTATGTTAACTTTTATAGTTTAAGTCTCGGTAAACATGTTAGGTTTAATTTAGGGTTTTATAATTTCATTAAACATTCCACATCGTGAATGAAAATAACTTGAAAGTAAAACAAGGGTTGATTGTTGTGATTGAAGTCTTGTCTACAAAGTGAATTTATAAGGATAGGGCGATTCAAGGTGATTAAACTTAATTATAAGTACCATCATATGTAAAATTATGGTCTCCACCTAACCCGACCGCCATATTTTATAGAGGAGTGGTTAGTTTACTACTTAACTTAATTAATTCAGTTAAAAAACAATGGTTTTTTATATAAAGAGAAAATAAATATTAAAATTTTAAATATTAGGGGGCTGTCCAAATACGAAAAATTATTGGACAGTAGGTTGGTATGTATAATAATAAAATACGCCTCTCTTCCTTGGACGACAATTTCCCATAATGATGTTAAGAAACTTGAAAAGAAAAAAAAAAAACAAAATGAAAAAAAAAAAAAAAAAAAGCGATATTTATAAAGGAAAAAAAATATAATAAAATTAAAAAAAAAAAATAAAGATTCTTGTAAAATAAAGTAAAAAACGTGTTTACGAAATTAAACTACTGTAAATAATAAAACTATGTTTTATAAAATGTAGTTAATCACTATTATTTTACCAAGATTCTTTTTATTGGTTAAGTTAAACTTCTAAAATAATGATATATTTAACTTCTTGTTTTCGAGTTAAGTTTCATAAACACGCAAAAATGGAAAGATAAATATTAACATTGAATCGTCTTCGTCATAACGGGGATATTAACGATGTTAGATAATAATATTATAATAATTATATGTAGTAAAATACGACGTTTTTTTTATTTAGGTAATTAAATGCTAGGAGAATAGTATATTTTATAAAATCATGAACAGTTGTAAATCTCATATTTTCTATTTGTGGAATTTATCTTTATAAAATTTAATTCTCCTTTAATAACAAATACGTATCTCGTCAGGATTTACCTAAAAATCCGGGATTTTTATAAAACATTAATTATCAATAAGTTATCATGCGATTACAAGTTTACGCAAATTAATGCCTAATAAGACAAGATGAGCTGGTTTTTATATTATCGTAATGGTTGATAGTGAACAGTAGTAATTTTACCTATTCACTCGCAGACGTTTTAAAAAATCTTTAAAATGTAATATTTGACAATACTCGCTGTCTTACTACGAAGACTTGTGGGAATAGTAAGAATTACGCGAGCACGTGGTCCTGTAAAACGGTACCAAGTTAGGTCATTTTACGAAAAGTATATTTTTAAAGTTTTTCACATTAGACATATTTATTTTTACTAAATATTAGTCAGAGTGCTTATGCTATATAGAATATTGAGAGGTGTTATCAAAGGGCTATATCTAATGGGAGTTTCATCCTGAGGCCTACTTTCGGATCGGCGAAACGATGAGTTGTGGAATGTACGATTTAACGTGTCCTAAACTCCTCGTACGTTCATGTCATGACCTCTTTAGTTTATGATAGCCTTAGAACGAACGAATCTAGTATGATAGTAAGACTATAACGATTATAGTCGATGTTTAATTAAAGTATCTCAGTACTTATACAGCTTATTTAAATAGGTTGCATTTATCGTCTGATGGTTGTGTGACGTTTTTTCTGGAGATTAATTGGGTATCTGTATCAAGGTGAGTTCAAAGCCCAATTTTTTTACAGTTTTACTGGTTTATTATTATTTGGAGGTGGTTGTAGAACATGCTTTGTTTTATAAATTGGATGCAAGTGTTGAAAGTATATTGATTATGTGTTGCCTAAGTAGCAATACCCTCCTGAGCCCATTATCATGAACTGTCAATTGCATAGATGTAGTTGCTAATTACATTATGTGAGCGCGAATGAGATAAATAGATCTATTGGAATTGACCTCCCCGTTTAGGTGATTAGCTATCACTAGGAATGAACGTTGACCATGTTGGACTTGGATGTTGCGGGTTACAACATCTGTACGGGCAAAATA